>JAOQMS010000005.1:42398070-42408697 GCA_027563885.1 Erythroxylum longipes | reverse complement strand
ATAACTTAGGTTCTTTTAACCTTAAGTCACATTCCAAAAATACCCTTATGCATCTTATAACATCAATACTTTAATTTTATCAATCCATAAATTATTCCTCTAACAATACCCGAATTCATTCAAGTCATATTTACAAAAAAAAATCAGGGTTTAATATATAATCTATAGTTCCCTTCAGATATCTCAATATTCGTTCGAGTGCATTCCAATGGTCTATTTTTAGGTTAGTCAGATACCTACCTAGTAATATAACAACAAATGCAACATATGGTCTAGTGCACACCAGAGTGTACATCAGTCTACGAACTGCATTAAAATAAGGCACGTCTTTTATAGCCTCTATTTTTGTACCATTCTTTGGACATTATGCTAATGATAATCTCTCACCATAAGAGAGAGATGTTGCAATAGGTTTAAAATTAGTTGTATTAAACTTTTGCAGCACTCACTTAATATATGCTCTTTATGAAAGACCCAACAAGTGTTAATCCCTGTCTTAGTAAATGTAAATACCTAGGACATAAGATACCTCACCAAGGTCTTTTATGTCAAAATGCTTGCCATGAAGCAGCTTACCCTCATATAGCATGGTTAAGTCATTTGATAAGAGCCAAATATCATCTACATATAAAAGTAGAAAGATAACATTACTCCCCTAATGTTGTAATATAAGGATCTTTCAACTTTATTTTTTACAAAACCAAATGAGGTAACAACCTCATCAAACTTTAAGTATCATTGTCTAGAGACTTATTTCAAACCATATATGTATTTTCTGAAGACAAACCATGATAACTTTGTCTTGATCTTAAAGTCCTTCAGGTTGTTTCATATAGACCTCTTCACAAAGGTCTTCATTCAAGAAAAGCAGTTTTGACATTCATTGCAAATCCATATCATAATGAGCTGCTATTGTCATAATCACTATAAATGTATCCTTAGAGGATACAGGAGAAAAGGTAACATTAAAGTCAATTCCTAAGTGAATCTTCTAGAAATATCTCTGCTTTACCCTAAGAGTACTTTTTGGTCTTGTAAATCCATTTACAACTGATATGTTTGTAGTTTTGAGGTAAATCCATAAGCTTTTATCCTTATTATGCTTTATGGATTACATCTCATCCATCATTGCATATCGCCACAAATCCACATGAGGTTCAGAAATAGCTTCTGTTAAAGTAACTAGATCTGATACATGTCCAATACCATAGTCTTGTTCATCTAAATAAACTATGTAATTAGAAGACATAGCAGTTTTTCTCACTTTAGTGGATCTTCTTAAATGAACTAATTCAGTATACCCTAGTACCTCAAGAACCTCAGTTTGCACAAGTATAAGTTCCTGTCTCTGTACTGGTATGGTATTGAGATCTTGATCCACTAGTTCTGACTATATGAGTGATGAAATGAAATAATTATGGTATCCACCCTTCTATCATCTGAAGGCTGAGAATGAGCACCCTCATTAAGATGAACTAAATAACCCTCATCATAGACATTATGCTCCAAAAACTTAATTATTTGTGATTTCACTATTCTAGATCTTCCATCTCTACGGTAAATTTCTTATTCTTTATATGGCTAGAATATCCAACAAAATAACTAGTGGAACGAGAATGCAACTTATATTTATAAGGATTAGACAAAAGTATCTTAGCAGGGCAACCCCATATATGAAGATGGGTGAGGTTGTTAGGCTTCCACCCCTTTTATATTTGCAAATGTGCTTTTGAAACTAATTTGCTTAGGACTCTATTAAGTATATATAAGTCAATCTTTATGGCTTCATCTTAAAAGTAATAAGGTAAATTAGTCATGCTTTGCATTGACCTCATCAAGTCCTTTAAAATGCAATTTTGCCTTTCAACTGTATCATTTTATTCAGGACAACCTAGCATAGTGAATTGAGCTACTATTTCACAGATTCTACATATTTGGCAAACAGACATTGTTCTTATCTTAAAACCCTATGTCTGCCATAATATTCACCTTTATAGTTAGATCTGACAATCTTAATTGACTTTCCTAATTAATTCTCAACTTTAGTTTTAAAATTTTTGAATTTTCAAAAACTTCAGATTTTTCTTTAAGCAAGAACACATCTTCATAATGAGAATAGTCACCAAAAAATGTCAGAAAATATCTTGAATTACATGATGTAATTTTATAAGGTCCACATATATTTGTATGTATGAGTTCTAATAAGTCAGAAGCACGAGTTGAAACATTTTTTATTTTGGTCAACTTACCTCGCAACAGTCAATACATGTTTCCAAATCATCATAATCTAAAGTTAGGAGAATGTTATCCTTAACCAATCTCTCAAGTCTATCTTTGGAAATGTGACCTAACCCTTTATGTCACGACATGTATGACTTTTCTTTTATCAGATTCTCTTTCTAATGACCTATTTGGTAATATGTGAAGAATCATACATCTTATTAGGGCCAAAAAACATTCAATATGTCATATGATAAGAAGGTAGTACCAACAAATTTTTCATTGAAAAGGAACTTTACAACGAAACTTTCACTTATAAAACTATAACCTTCTTTATCTAAAATAGATATAAAGATCAAGTTCTATATAAAAGATGGGATATAAAATAGGTCATTTAATATAGGCTTGAACCCTGTATCATTATTCAAACAAACATCCCCTATAAAGATTACATTAATTTCTTCGTTATTGCCCTCCATTAATTTTTCCTACTCCATATTCGATTTTCTCTTTTGTATGAATCCCTACACTGTGAAAGACACATGATTAAAGGCTTCATTATCTAGCTACCAAGAACTTGATGTGACAATATCTGGATTGTACTATTGTATCATACAAGCTATAAAGTTACTTGATAGTTCTTGCCTTTTTTTCTAGGTTTAATACTTTTGGCATTCCAACTTTTTATGTCCCTTCTTCTTATAGAAGAAACACTTTATACTCTTAAAAACATCCCTAGGACCTCTATTGACCAACATCTACATGTGGAGGGAATTTAGACTTACTTACCTTTAAATTTATGGGACTTTATATTTTCCTTCTCCTTGGTTGCTATTAAGGTTGTATGAGTTGTATTCTTCAGCTTCTTTTCTTTATTAACACAATGGGCGTGATTAGTACATTGATGTCCCAAACTTCATCCAGAGAAATCTCTGTGGTATTTAGAATATCAAACTCTTATGGAAGTATACTCAGAGCTTGGTGAACTATACAACATTGGGAATATAAATGTTTAACTCCCTCAGCTTAGTTTGAAGGTGAACCGCCCTAATTATATACTCCCTCACTTGTTATTTCTGTATATCTCATAGAATATAATTCCTTTAATTAAGTACATATTTCAACATTATAAGGTACCTTATACCTTTGTGAGATATTATTGAGGAAATTCTTAGCTATGTTCGTGTTTGACAGTCCACTTAATAGATTGTCTAGTACAGATCTCTTTATCCTATTTGACCTTTTTTAGGATACATATGCTCTTTCAGCCTTCGAGCTGATAGATGTAGGTACAAATGACTTATCTTTGACCATGACTATGTTGATATTTATCAGTTCTAATGCAAATTCATCTTGCTTCTATTTCTTAAAATTAAAATCAGTGGGAGTTTTAAGAAAATTGAATTTGATTTCAGCTAAAGATAATAAAGAAGCCTACTTAAAGATATGATTAAAAAAGATAAAAGTATTAATAACATAAATATACCATTTGAGAAACTTGTACAGCTTATTCAAGTTGACCAGTAAGTTATGTATTGGCAAATAGATAATAAAATAAAAAAAAACCTAATCTTTGGATCATCTCTATTTATATAAATTTATGGTTAATCGTACTTACCCTAAAAGCTGAAGAGGGCGAGTACGAAAGATGGTCGCAAGATGCAGGTTGTATGTATAGTACACGTTAAGGTCTCAGATGTGGTCTTTGGAGGTCGAACCATCGCCATATATATATATATATAGAGGGAGGAGCAATGGTGCAGAAAAAGGAAGGATCAGGAGGTCAGCTATGAGACCTGTTCCGCTCTCCGACGCTTCCGCTATAGGTTTGTTGATTCTCGACATTTGACCCACAGTTATGCGGCAACAAAACTAGTTATAATGGAAGACTCGTATTCTGCATCCTCATTAATTTCATTTTCCAATATTTTTACTGTGATTTTGATCAAGAACTTAAAAGAGGAAGAAAAAACTTATCTAATGTAAAGACACGTGGATTTTGAATAAAGATCTGTCATATTCCACGTAGCAGGACACGTGCAAGACACCCACTACTTATTACATATCACTCAACGCTATCTTAACTTAAATCACTCACCCTTCTTCAATTTCCTTGCTTACGTGACGATGTGTCGCGCTCGCGTTCTACACGTTGCACTTAACGAGCTCACCCATGCACAACGTGTCACCTTTTGGGTACTCGACTTGGTGAGCAGACGAAAATTTATATATTAGCTAAACTCAACATAATAACGACCTGGGAACTCACAGAAATCATCTTTCAAGTGAATTAAACACAGTGTTTCTTTGTCTGTGTGGGGTTTGTTGATTGTTGGAGTTTGAAGAGAAATGGCGTCAAGGAAAGAAAAGGAGGAGAGAGCTGAAGCGGAAGCGTGGCAAGCAGCTTATGATCTAAGGGACGCTAACCGAGAAAGGGAATTCGAGGAGCGAGCAAAGATGACAAGTGACAGTCCGCAGCAGCAAGAGCAAAGACCAGGCGTCTTTGGGTCTGTCCTAAAGGCGGTCGCTGATACGTTTGGCCATGCCAAAGAAGCTGTAGTAGGAAAGGGTCAAGAAGCTGGTGAGAAGCTCGGAGACTATAAAAACTATACAGAAGATAGAAGTAGGGATTTCAAAGACTACACAACTGCGAAAGCAAAGGAGACAACAGATGCAGCTGCGAAGAAGATGGAAGAAACGGAAGAAGGTACAAAAGATAAGGCGAAGGAGACCAAAGAAGCCACCAAAGGGAAGTTGGAGGAGTATGCAGATAAGACAAAAGAGGCGAAAGATGCTGCAAAAGAGAAGCTGAATGAGAACACGGATTATGCATCTGAGAAGGCTAGAGAGACAAAAGAATCAGCCAAGGGGAAGGTAGAGGAGTATAAGGATTACGCGGCTAAGAAGGCGAATGAGACGAATGAGAAACTGGGTGAGTATAAGGATTATGCGGCTGAGAAAGCGACGGAGACCGAGGAGTCTGCTAAGCAGAAGGCTGAAAAGACCAAGAACAAGGTCGGCGAGTACAAGGACTATGCAGCAGATAAAACAAAGGAAACAAAAGATTCTGCACTGGAGAAAGCAAAGGAAACCGAGGATTATACAAATGAGAAAGCCAAGGAGGGAAAGCATAGTGCAGTAAGCAAGCTTGGGGAGCTTAAGGACAGTGCTAAAGATGCTGCGAGGAAGGCAATGGACCTCTTTATTGGTAAGAAAGAAGAAGCTAATGAGAAGGCTGCAGAGACTGCAGAGGCAACCAAGGTTAGTCTTTCATCAACTCCTAGTCCATTATACTCAGAATTATCTGTCTTCTTGCACCGAGATTGAGCTTTACTTTAGCTAGGGTTAGTCCCCTTTTACTCACCAGGCTCATTCTGGTCTCAAGTAGCAGAACTTGCTATATTTTTTAAATGAAGAGAATCACAAGAATAGGAGGACCAACTTATATAGAACAAGTTTTAACAAGTATTGAATTACACCTTTTACTTGAAAATTCAGGAAAAATTGGGTGAGACGGAGGAGGAAGCAAGGAGAAAAATGGAGGAGTTGAGGCTTCATGGGGAGGTGAAGTTGGACAAGGGCATAGGCAAGGAGGAGGAGGTAGTGAGGATACCCCTTGAAGGCACTCGTCCGGGTTCGGTGGCAGCAAGTTTGAGGGAAGCGGATCAGATGGCTGGTCAAACTTTCAACGATGTTGGACGGATGGAGGAAGAGGGTGTTGCTCGCCTGCAGTTAAGAAGGCGAATGGATCCTGATGACAGGGAGTGATGACGGTTTTCCTGATATCCTTGTGTTTCTGTCTCTTTATCTTTCGAAACAAAACAATCAGTGTTTGACATTTTGTGGATAAGTCCTAAATGTTTGTAAGTTGGGTTCCCATTTTCTTTGGGCCTCACTTGAAATTTGGGTAA
This sequence comes from Erythroxylum longipes, assembly GCA_027563885.1. Lineage (NCBI taxonomy): Eukaryota > Viridiplantae > Streptophyta > Magnoliopsida > Malpighiales > Erythroxylaceae > Erythroxylum > Erythroxylum longipes. Next base: position 42,402,566 of record JAOQMS010000005.1, on the reverse strand, counting down.
CCCATTATCGTACAGCACACTCTAAAATTGAATTTTTATTGAAGTCTACCAAGTATCCGGGACTCATGGGCTTTCCCAAACGTCAATTAAAATTAAACCAATGCTTCCAATATTGGTGTTGGTGAAATTTCAGCTGCCAAACTGCAAATGTGTAGCGATAGGTGCAATTGATTAAGAATTTGTAGCTAATGTACCATTTTCATGGCAACATATCATCGTTGGAGTAATTGATCTATCTAATTACATCGAACATTCAGGCCCCGTGAGTTATGATGAGAAAAAACACAAGCTTTGTGTAGCCTTGGGTTTGGTTTGTGAAGAAGTAAATTAAGCAAATAGTAAATAAACAAGGTTTCTAGGTTATATTATTAATCCCGATACGTACCAATTACGTGAGCCAATATTAAATTTAATATTCAGTAACTCATGCTACTTTCGTGTTACTGACGAACAATGAGATTTGAATAGAGTGAGGTGGGTGTAATTTAAAGCATAAACATCAAAGATGGGTGATAGACAGATACCTACCTTCAATACATGTAACATTAATTAGAACGTCTTGGGCAAAAAAACAGGAATTTTTTGGTATGGTTCATTCATTTTCATTGTGTTAATCACAGATAGGTCGTCTACAAGTCCGACTAATCGTATATGTCAACACCTGGCTTGCATATTATGATCTTAGTTGAGTCAGTCAATGTGTGTAAGGATTTTTCACATGTTGGGTAATTATTTTGTCAAATAGTGATCAAGTGGATGCATTAGCTCGTGTGTGGGTTATTGACAAGTATTATTGGGGTTTTTGGTCATGTATGGCAATTATCATGGATTAGAACCAGTATAGACAATTTTACTCTTTACTGGCTACTAGTTGCTATCATCGAAACTAAAAATTCAAAGCGACATAAAAGAAATTTAAACTTGTGTCTTAGTGCATTAAGACACTGGTTGAGGCCACATTTTAGGAGGATAAGGATGCAGAGACATATATCTTTGTTTATGTTGTCAAAAAAAAAAAAATCATAACCCATTAATTTGCAATTGATTAGCTTTGACTATGTTTATATATATATGATTCCATATTGGGCACTATCTTTCTCTTAAGAAGTTAACTTGGTCAGAAGAAGTAAGCCCGTTAAATAATATATACACATAGTGGTATTACACATGCAATGATCTTGATAAATCTTCTAACATTATATTTTGACTAAAGCTACGATTATAATTAATTAACAATGTATAAAAGGTTCCAATATAATTATAAATATTTGAGGGGGTTTCTACGAGACACCTTTGAATATTATGGTGAAAACTATAGTCGAGAAAAGAAGGCAACCGTATTGTATATTTCATTCATCTTTTTGTCCAAGGGCATAATCTTAAGAGAAATTAGTCGGTCACCAGCTCTAGCTACTTGTAATTCTTTAATGTGGATTATGCTTGTGTCCTACGATCTAATGACTATGGTGTCCAAGTCCAAGGTCTAATTAATTACAGCCATTTCATAAGTGAGAGTTACGGAAATAAGTAAAATACGAACTTAAGATTTGAAATTAACTTCAGATTAAAGTATTACTAAATGAATTTAGATAAGTTGGAGAGGAAAAATGAAAAAGAATGTAAACCAAAACCGCACCAAACTTTCTACTCAATCATCTTTCATTTTCGTTCAAGCTAAGGATTTCCTTTCCGTCAACTTTGGGAACAACATAATGTTACGCTTAAAAGCAAAATTAGTTCAAATGTGGCAAGTGGTCGTAAGAGACAGTTGGCACATGATCCGAAAGGCTTGTACGAGCTAACAAAATCTGTTAGGCGCAGCATGAGGGCAAGAAAGATTCTTTTGCATCTTCGTGAATGAGAGAATATATGGCCACCTTAGATAAATAGCAGGAGTAGAAAATATTGACATGGATGTACCCTCCTCTTCTAATTTCTTTTCTTTCTGTGATGTATGCTCTTTCTATGATCTCCATTTGTAATTCTGTTAGTTTCCTTCTTAGTGAAAATTGACGTATTATTTGAGTGAGTTCCTCAAATCTTAGACCAATATTACCTGTCCATTAATAATATTGACTTCAGTATCTCTGTGGTTGTTGGTATTTTAGTGCATTTCAGGCATCGCCGTAACATTGGTGCTTTCATTGAGAGAATCCATGGCTGTAGTTGATCATACACAGATACGGGACATGGTGACTGAACTTAAGAAAGTTACGGATGATATAGCTGACCTCAATCAAAGAGACGCAGTGACTCAGCAAAAATTGAGCAGGATTGAATCCATCCTTGAATCCATATATCGTCACATGTAGCTTCTGAGTAGAAATGTTGATCATTCTACAAGAACAATGTCGACAAAGCAGGAGGCAAATGGAATTTTAGTAGGAATAGCTGAAAATTCGATGACAATACCGACTAACGCAGTACCTTTTCAGATGAAATAGATTAAGCTGGATTTTCCCAAGTTTGGTGGGACTGAACCTCTGGCTTAGCTATTCAGAGCTGAGCAATTTTTCACTTATTATGAGACAACAAACCCTCATCGAATCACCATTGCTTCTGTACACTTTGATGGATCGATTATTCCCTAGTTTCAGATGCTTTAGAAGGCAAATCTAGTTCAAACTTAGGCAGCCTTAACTAGCACCATTGAGGAGCATTTTGACCCATCCAGATTTGACTCTCCGCAAGCTCTACTATTTAAATTGGTCCAATCTAGTATTGTAGCTTAGTATTATACTTAGTTTATGGTTTTGACCAATAAAACCGAGGGAATATCTAAACTAGCCCTGCTCAATTGTTTCATAAGTGGTATGAAGGAAAATGTACGAGTGGAAGTAGTAGCTCAAGAACCCAGTTCCTTGGTTCGAGCAGTAGCTCTGACTTGTCTTTTTGATAAGAAGGTTTAATTAGGTTAGTCTGCACGCTCCAATAAATCTAATGTGAGCGGAGCTATAGTTAAACCCATGGCGATATTCTATCCTCCTACAACATTACCACTTTTGGTGCCGGCTACTAGCTTAGGTAGTAAATTACCTCCATTACTACTTATGCCAGCTATGAAACCAACATTCCTTATCAAGAATATTTCTTCGACAAGGATGTAAATGCGATGAGAGAAAGAACTATGTTACACGTGTGATGAAAAATTTCACAAAAATCATAGATGTCCTAACAAATAGCTAACCCTAACAAATAGCTAATGATTATGTGTTGAGATCTGGATGAGTAGCCAGATGATCAAGAAACAGAGACATTACCAAAGGTGGAGACACTAAATGTGCCCGAAGCGACTATAACTCTTCATCATTTATCTTTGCAAGCTTTTCAAGGATCTCCTGGAAGCGCAACTATTCGTTACACCAAGACAGTTTGTGGTACTCAGCTCATAATATTATTGGATGGTGGGAGTTCTGATAACTTTATTCAATCACGTTTAGCCATGTATTTGCAATTACTAGTTGAACTTGCTCCGAGTGCTAAGGTAATGGTAGGAAATGGCCAATACATGCATGTGGAAGGTATCATTCGTTCCCTTTCAGTTTGTATTAATGACTATCTGGTACAATTTCCAATCTACGTTTTTCTAATTTTGGGTGCTGATGTCGTTATTGGAGCCTCGTGGTTAGCTATGCTGGGTGTTGGGCTCCGAAATTTTTTTTATTTTAATAAGCATGATTTAAATAAATTGTATAGTATTATTAGATCAATCATTTTAATTGGAGTTAATTGTTATGTCAAGTTTAGGAGGATTAATTCATGAATTGATGGAAATAAAGTGTTGATGTTGTAAGGTACATAAGGGCATTTTTGGAAGATGACTTAAGGTTAAAAGAACCTAAACTTATAAGGAAGGGTAAAGTGGACTTTCAGCATTCATTAAGGGTAAAAAGGGAAGAGGAAAATGTTGTCTTGTGAAGTGGAAGACCAAAAACGTGAATTGAAAAGAGTGAAGTGAGAGAAACAAAAAGTTAGAAGATAGAAGAGGGAGAGAGTGTCGTTGGAGAGAAAAGATAAGAGAGAAAGAAAGTTTAGCTAGGGTTTGATTTTTCTTAAGTTTGAAGAGTGATTTTGAAGTTGTTCAAGAAGGGAAAAAGAAAGAGAAAAGGAAGAGCTTTCTTTAGAGTCAAGAATCTCATTAATTGGTGAAGATTCAAGGTAAGTCGATTTCTAAATCTTTTGGAGTTTTAAAGGGTTTTTAGTTCAAAGAGCTTGAGATATGTATGGGTTTAAGTATTTTAGGGTCAATTTCATGCTTTTGGTTCTGTGGGTTCTCAAATTTGAATTCCTATTGAATAAGAACTTGGTTTGTTATAGGAAACTAAGCAAGTCCGATCCAAGGCGAAAAGGAAAGACAACAGTGAACTTTGATTGTCAAACGAATTAGGTGGGTAATGTATTTATAGTTATTGTGTGATTGGGCAAATTCTTGCCTATATGTGTGTGCATGTACAATTTGCTTGTTAGTAAATTTTGTGATTATTGAAAATGCATGT
>JAOQMS010000005.1:42374658-42394122 GCA_027563885.1 Erythroxylum longipes | reverse complement strand
ATCCAATGATAATAATATATAATAACTCCTTTTACCGTTTAGCTGTTATACTTCATACTAATATGGCTCGATGCATACTTCCGAACTGCTGGTTTAAAGAATACAATTTGTTAGCTATAGATGGATAAAGGCTGTGACTCACTAGACTTACGTAGTTCTCTTAAACAGGAAACCGTCTCGGTCACTTCTGCGGAAGAATTATTAACTACACTCGAAAACATCCGCTGATAAGAATGTCCCACGTAAACCAAAAAGAAGTCCAATTACCGATAGATTTTAGGGTTGAACACTTTAACTTTAACTTTTTTCTGTAATTTATTTTCTTTTTTTAATTTTATAACATGTACACTGTTTAAACTTATTTTAAAACTATTATTACATTTATATGCATGCATGGACAATTTTTAACCTTTTGACCATACGATTCAATAAAATCTTATATTAATCTTACTCTATTAAGCTCAATTTTACGAATACCGTATTATATTTGGTATCGAATTGGCTTCTAATAAGGTATTATACCGGTACTACTCAATACTGGATATCGTTTAGGGTAATTTTTAAATTTATAAAATAGTCCTTAAATTTTTTTTAAAATTACAAAATAGTCTATTATCATATTAAAAAGAGTTGTGATAAGGAAACATCTAAGTAAAATTGAAACATGAAACAAAAACATATATGATTTAATTTACTATCAATTAAATATATTTAATTAATTAAAATTAACTATTATTAAAATTATAAATATCTTAATTTAATTTAATTTATAAAATTAATTTAATAATTATTAATGAATATAATTAAATTAATGATTAAAAATATATAAAATAAATATTAGTTTATAAATAATAATTTTTAAATTATTTATTTTTAAAAATAAAATGTTTTTATTAATACTTTGTTAATAAATATTATATAAAAGATTTAAATAAATTTAAATAAAATAGTTTATTTTTAATTTTTATTTAATGTGTAATTATTATTAGTAATAAGATATTTATTTTATTTTAAAATAAAATTAAAAAATTACAATAAAAATTTAATTAAATAACCAATTAAAAAAATTTTGAAAAAAAGAGAGGTGTAACATGGAGAGAGAGAGAGTTTAAATTTTTTAAAGATTTTGAAAAAATTTTAACTCAGTCCCTATAATTTTTAAAATTTCTAACATCAGTCGATACTAACTAATATTTGTACCAAATATATAAGTCTTAGATTTTGTATCGGACCTACCGGTCGGTACGATACGAAATCTACAAGTTTGACTACACCCAATATCAATAACAATCTTTTTTCTAGTTCACATGTTTACTTCATAGTGGACTCACTAATAATTCCATCATCAACAATTCTTGAACGAGTGTCGTGTCGTCCATCAATACGTTTTTAGCCATATTCAGAAATAAAAAGGTTTTCGAAATTTGGATAGGCTGACGGGTCACAGAGGATGCTTGTAGTTGTAGAGCATTTGGCAATCACCATTCACCACGTTTGGATTCCTGATTCCATCCTTTTGGGCATCTCTTCTCTTCAAAGGTTGCAAAATCAAATTTTATTAAGGACATTTATTTTCTTTAATTACTCCTCCACTAATACGAATATTTTTGTTAATATATTGCTTCTGAAATTTAGCACTTGTGGAAGTTTTAAGTTAAAAGTGTGACCATAGTCATTCGTTGCAACAGTGGCTAATTTTATTATTAAAATATTCTTAATCAAAATTAGTAATATTATCTAATGATTCGATCGATTTAACTGTAAGAATTTTAAACCATTCAACTTTTCCGTTCAACTTTTAGCTTTCTTATTTAATTTATTTTAATAACTTTTATTGATAAAAATTGATTAATTTATTAATTAATCAATCAATTTTCTTAAATTAATATGCTCTTATAAACTAAAATAAATCAATTAATTTTGATCAAACAATCTCTTTTTTCAATTAAACTTCAAATTCTTCATCAATTATATTTCAAGTTCTTTAATTTTATTTAATCTTTAATCAGTTTTATGACGACCTAATACTGATTGAATTTTTTAAACCTTAAACTATTTGTCAGTTTAACCTTCGGTTCGGTTTTTAAAATATTAATAATATTACTAAAATGGATAAAAACAAATGTGATATTGGTATATATGATTTAAGGGATAAAATCTATGCCTCTTAATGTGAAGATTGAGCATACAATATATGGGGAACTTCTTGTTTGATTAAATTGGAATTAATATATTCCATAAATATATAGATTTATAGTGAAATTACTCAAATTAGACCGCATAATCCACCGTTCAGTTATTCCCTTTTAAAAAAACATTAACTAATATTTAGTAGTAATGCCGTAAAGTTACAGGACATTGTAAAGGTAAACTAGGGGTGACCATTCATTGACGTATAAAAACGACAACACGGTCCTTCCCTTCCGTGCTCAGGTTTTTGTCTTTTCTTTCATTGTTGTGTTTGTGTCTACTTATAATCTTGGTGAGCTCCGAAACAACACCAAACAGGGTCGTGTTAGAGAAGGAAAACAAATAATTCTAGGAGGCATAGAGGTTTTTGGTTCTGTTGTCGTTCTCGGCTATCTCCTTGTTTTTTAACTTAAACAACTCTAGAGGCTTAATGGCCACAAAAAGATTGGTTCTTTATCTGCTGTGCAGTTTTTCTGTAGCCGTTCTCTCCGTTTTCTTCATCGCGGAGCCCAACAACAATGCCCTGCCTTACAACTCCAATCTTTCCAACTCCTTACGTGTGTCCACCACCGAAAGAGTCTGGCCAGTACGTCTTTCGCTTCCTCTTTTGTTTGGTTCGGTTTGATCGCTAATGGCTTTTTTTTCAGTCGTTTCACTGATGCTTTGTATGTCTAGTTCATGTGAAGGAAGAATCTTGATGGTGTTCTTGGTGTTGCAGAAATTGGCGTTTAGTTGGAGGGCAGTGTTGGCGACTGTGATAGGATTTCTGGGATCGGCATGTGGAACCGTTGGTGGTGTTGGAGGCGGAGGCATTTTCGTTCCTATGCTCACTTTGATTGTTGGATTCGATACCAAGTCTGCTGCTGCTATTTCCAAATGTATTTTCAGTAATCATTCGTTAGCTTTTTGGTTTTCGTTTTGTTCGTTTATTTTATAATACGGTCTTCCGTCCAACACTTCTCTTGAATCTGTCATCTCGATAGAGCAGGAGACCGTGCTTATGATTTATTTCGTGTCTGTCGACTAGAATTTTCGTAGAGAATGTTTCTTATAATTTTCTTTCTAGCTTTTAGACATGACCTTGGGATTGACAACTTGGGCACAAAATAGCTCAACTCAGATATCGTCGGAGTTTTTCGTTAAAAGAGTATTACTTGTTGACTTGATGATGACTGTATTCAATTGGTGCAGGTATGATAATGGGAGCGTCAGGTTCATCAGTTTGGTACAATCTAAGAGTGCCCCATCCAACAAAGGAAGTGCCCATTATAGACTATGACTTGGCTCTTTTATTCCAGCCCATGCTAATGCTTGGCATCACAATTGGGGTTGCTTTGAGTGTTGTATTCCCCTACTGGCTAATCACTGTTCTCATCATAATTCTCTTTCTAGGTACTGTCTCAGCAGGTTCTTTCTTTGTAAATATTGCTATTCAGTGATTGCCATGTTTATGCTGATGAAGTTCTGTGACCAGGAACATCTTCTAGGTCCTTTTGTAAGGGAATTGAAATGTGGAAGGAGGAGTCAATTCTAAAGGTAATAATTTGCTGCTCCATTGACTTGGACATATAATTGGAACTGTGTTATACTCAACTATTCTGGAAATTTCAACGTCAAAAATACGCAGAAACAAATGGCCCGGCAAGAAGAAACTTTGGTGAAGTCCCACGATGAACGTAAGACTCTCACATATAAGCTATTTGTATGGAAGTTCCACATACTGTATCTTGAGTTTGGACAGTTTCTAATCTATTTTATTGTTGAGATGTGCAGTACTCATTAACACAAAATATGAGCCGTTGATTGCACAAGAAAAGAAAACAGCAATGGTGATTCTACGAACCAACTGATATAATCTTCTGCAGTTACCATCCTCAGTTGTGAGGTTAACTGAGTCCTTATTTTATTTCTTGAATTTTCAGCAAATAATGCGCTTAAACCTCAGATGGAAGAAACTTTTGATGCTAATACTTGTTTGGGTTCTTTTCCTTCTCCTGCAAATCATCAAGGCAAGTTGATACAGGTTCTCTTCCATTTGCTTTGGCTTTGAAAAAATTACATAGATCATTTTCTTATTCCTACCTGCTTTGCAGAACGACGTAGCAGTTTGCAGCACGTGGTATTGGGTCCTTTTCTGTTTGCAGGTGCCAAAAATAGGAATTTGATTGCTCTATTTCTAGTGGGATCTTCTTCATTTTTCTAATACTTGCCAAGTTAATAAATTTTGGTCCTCATAACTTGGGTTGTCTGTTGCAGCTACCCATATCACTTGCAGTGTTTGGATATGAAGCCATTAAATTATACAAAGAACATATTAAGAGGATTAGCGTAGGCAATACAGAATCAATTTGTGAGGCTTCAATTGACTGGACTGCAATGCACATTGCATTCTGTGCACTTTGTGGCATTCTTGGAGGGACTGTTGGTGGCCTACTTGGATCTGGTGGCGGATTCATATTGGGTCCTCTTCTCCTTGAAATAGGAGTCATCCCACAGGTATAGTTGTCATTACCATTGTTTGACAGAATAAGAACCGTCAAGCTTATCGTTCTTGTTTCCATCCTTCCTGTCAAGAAGACAAATTTCCCTGAAGAATGAAACCTTTGTTCTGTTCAACAGGTAGCTAGTGCAACAGCAACATTTGTTATGATGTTCTCATCATCCTTGTCTGTGGTGGAGTTCTATTTGCTGAATAGATTTCCCATACCATATGGTATAGCTTTTAACCATCTTTTTAACAAAAAAGAAAAAGAATTCTCCAACGCGATGCAATATGAAGTGTGTGTGATCTTTGGATATGATGTCTTCTTGCAGCACTTTACCTCATGACAGTGTCAGTCTTGGCTGGTTTCTGGGGACAGTTTTTTGTGAGAAAGATGATTACAGTTCTGGGAAGAGCTTCGCTTATTGTATTTATCCTCTCCGGTGTCATCTTTGCCAGTGCGATCACAATGGGTAAATCCAATACTCTACTTGAAAACCTTTTCCCATAAGAAATGAATCCACAATCGCTTACCGAACAACGACCGTTATTAATCTTTTCTGCATTCTGGAAATGTTTTACAGGAGTCATTGGAATAGAAAGGAGCCTAATAATGATACAGAATCACGAGTTTATGGGATTCTTAGGAATTTGCAGCAGTCAATGATGGTTGGCACCACAACAAGTCACAGATAGTACATGAGGAAAGAAATGTAGATGAACATGTTGAGAAGCTATTGGCTTGGATTGTTTGGAATAGGATTGGAGGCCAACACCTAGTTGACCTATATAAATAAATCTTGTGTCAGTTTGCTGCTCGTCGGTGTTCCGATCCCGACTGTGTTAGCTCCTCGCTGACACTGTCCTGTCCAGAGCACACCTTATCACTTTATGATCTTAGTACATTTTTAGTTCTACCATTGTACTGAATGCTTAAGTCTTCTATTCACCCTTTTAATTTTACCATAAATTACTATATTATCATATTCTTCTTTCTTCCTCTGAACTTAGCAAAAGTCTACAATTAACTTAGTCTCAGAACTATTGTAGATGGTACGTACTGCCTTTGTTCCATGTTGGAGGAAGAGTGCACACACAAGGGGATATGAATTTTAACTTCACTTCCAACATAATTAGGAGCTGGGAACACCGTCATTCATACTTTTCTTTTTCTCTTTAGTTTACAAATTTAACCCGTATACAAATTGGTATGTTATTACTTAATGACAAAAAGGTGAGAAAATATCTAAAGGTGTTACCTGTAACTTGGCCACAATTTACGCACTACCCACCAATGTAGACTAGCTTCAAAGAAAAGACAAACTTGTAAATGGCAAGCAGAAGATTGAGACGGGGGCACTAAGACGTAATATCAACATTTTAATTTAGTCACTACAAGTTGGGCATAAAGGCCAAAGGTTCAGTAGTAAGATCACATTCATACGTTATTCAGGAAGCCACCGAAATAGAAAATAAGTAGCTAGAGGAATGATAGTTCGTACGAACCTCCACTTGCGTCTGGTAATAAATTATAGGCTGGCTTTGTTGCTGTCTGCTTTATAATTGAATGAGCCAGAAGGTTTTGTACATAATAGACGGAAACAGATTCTCTTAACTGATGAAAGTGAGGGGCCGTCATTGCAAGGTGTGGTTGTGCATCGTTCGAGGAAGAAGACAACTTCCAGCAGGACATGACACGTAGTTCATGTTCTGTAAGCATGTTTTCTAGGAATTTTGTTCCAGCATCACATGTTGGTTTGGAGGAGATTGAAAAACTTCCTTCTTTATTGCTAGGCAATGGTCCCCATCTCTCTTCAACTTCTTGCAATATATGCGCGACAAGTCATGGTACGTATACACTTGTCTGGCACAATTGTTCAATTCATAATTTGTACTTTACTTGGACACATTTGAAGGTGAAATCTATCTATAGCTACAACTCCTTACTTTAAACCAAGTTTTTACGTTTTAAATTCAACCTATTATTAGAAAAGTTATGTATGCATAAATAAATACTTACCCTATGACAAGCATGATTTCAATATAACATTCATATCCTTGTAAATGAATCGAGTTAAGTCAACTGTTGAAGTTGTTCACAACTAATGTTATCAACCTATATATGTCACGACATCGAAAATCAACTATTATTTTTAGTATGTCAAGTCAAAGAAAGTGGGTTGATTGAAGTAAGCACATCTATTTGGACACCGCCTTATTTTAATAAATGAAACACGATTAGTTAAATTGGAGAAGGACAATTGAGACAAAACGTTGGGACAACAAACATTTTGCAAATGACATGTGCCTACGAACTAATAGAGCGGATAGAAACACAAAGATTAGATTCGTTTCCAACGCGGTTGGATTTTCCAAGACCATGAGCCCGTGACTTAGAACAAGCATCACATACTCTGTTTTGATTAATTGGTTCTTAGTTTGTTTTATATATTTATGTAGGATAAGAAAATTAAGTGACATAAGATTATAACAGCCTAACAGAAAACAGGTGCTCCAACTCCTTAAACAAGAAGGCTACATTTAATTTAATGCACGTGACATTTAGGAGATGGGCGGCCACCATTCTGGATCAATACTTGGAAATCCTATCTTAGTAGAATGCATATCAATGTCTGAAACGAAATGCTGTCCTCCTTTTGTTCCTCTGAGTGTAACAAAGAGGCACTCAATGGTTTAATTAGGGTTGAGAGCTGAATACGGTATCCAAATGTTCTATTAAATTTAAGAACTTGAACTTAGACATGTCGATTTTAGCTCGGCGTGGCCCAATTTTGGCCCGAATTTAACGGCGTGATCTGACCCGGCTCATTGACATCCAGATCGACACCATCTCTACGCTCATAAATGTCGGTGATGAGGAGGAGACGGCTGTTAGCTGCTAGGATATAGGAAAGCACGTTCTTCACTGTTGAAGTGATCACGGTGCATTCGTGTGTACGTTACAAACCTTTAGAAGTGACAAATATAACATAGAAATTAAGTGAATATTTTAACCTAAAATGTGTTTATTTGAATGAATACACGTTATAATCCTTTAATACAACAATATTAATGTAAAAATTTGACAAATTTCATTTATGAAATGTGACATTTTAACGGACTTTCTACACATGTATCTATAGTTATGCTTCCAGAACAACAATTTAAAATGTCACAAGTTAAAATCGATACTATTAATAAAAAGAGCAACATTAGAAAATTTTAAATAACAATTTAAGCTCAAATAAAGCAATTAGCTAACATCACCTAATACTCAATTTGTAAGTTTGGTAGAACTCGTCTGACACATTTATTCAAAATAAAAATGAAAATAAAAAAGATGCAATGAGAAAAGTTCATCATTACACTTCCTCATCTCCATAAGGAACTCTTGGCTAGTCATTTCTTTCCTAACTTTTCAGAATGAGATTCAATAAATTAGTAATGTAGGCAGTATTAAGTTGCTGTAACCACCTAGAGCAGCCTCCACGACAGGATGAGACCAAAAAAAAGAAAAGGGGGCAATGCTTACAAATGTCAACTGCAACAGGTCTAGCATAGAAGCCCATTTTAATGGCGAGTTTAGCAACTGAATGGATTAGGAACTAGGGCAGAGAAATAACTGCAAACCAATCTTTAAATGAGAAATAACGCTAGTCTCGCCCAAAAGGGCGTTAATGTATTAAAATGTCCCTATATAGTCCAGGATCGAGGATGTTACATGAATCACGCAAGGAAACAATAATAGCGAGACAAGCAATGACAGCTTGTAAGAGCCGCTTCATTAGACCTCTCTGCATGTGGCTATGAAAGGCCTCTACTCCAGTAATTGATCATCAACGAAAATGATCTTGTGGTCCCAATACCCCCAAAGGGTTGCCATCCCGCAATCTGATATAAAATCCAATCGAATAGATAACGGGAGACATTTCATGCCTCGCAAGAACACTACCTGCTGGTGCGAGGAATTTCATATGGACATAACAGGAAAAGGGTGAATTGCTAGTCATTCAATACCCTGTTCTACTTTGATGAACCACTTGTGGTTGCCTTGGAAAGTTTACTAACAGATGGGCTATCTTTACTTGCTCTAGAATCTGCATTGATGGCAATGTTCCCCACTCCGAACTCCATCGCCTCCCTCTCATCTTTCTCCCTCTTCTTTTTATCATTTAAACTTTCCAAATTATTGTTTCGATTAGAAGGTGCAGATGGCTCCAAAAGATGAGGACCTGCATTGATCCATGGATGGAGGAGGCACTGAGCCGCAGTTGGCCGCTTCTCGGGAATGAAATCAAGAATAGCAACCAAGAAATCAGTCATGTCATTTGCATCTCTCTCGCTAAATTCGTACTTCTCAACGAGAACCTTGTTCAATGGCCAGAATCGCAATCTACGTATGTGCCTCAGATCACCATATCTGTTAAAGAAGTCCCGGGAATAGCGACCACCTAAGGCAATCTGAATATAATTGCCAACATTTCACACTTAACATAGTTTCAACTTTCATAAAAGATGATTTAAATTGATTATATGGGATGTGTCTCACCTTACGTGGCATCATACCAAGAAGTTCCATCATCAAAGCCAAGTGGTCCTGAAACAGATAAAGAAGAGAAGCCTGTAATCCTGAAATGCTTAAATTTGACTAGAATTAACGAAGCCCTATAACAGTAATTACATGAATGGAAAAAAATTTAAGGCCATAGACGATACAAGTCAATATGTTAACAATCTGAAAGGACGCTTTGAGTACAAGCATCCCTCAAGAAAGATCAATACAGGAGAATTTGAGATTCCACAGAGCAGCAATTAAAGCAACTGAAATCTGCCACTAAGCCTGAACAAAACTATTGACTGTGATTGTACCAATGGCAATAAGATATAGATGATTGATCCTCGAAGAAGAATGTTATACCAACAACTCATTCTCAAAAAGAAATCCTCTCTCTCCACATCAGAGTTTATGTCTTCTTCATAGAAAAGAACCCAGGAGGCAAAAGTTATTAAGCAGCAGAAAGAACATAGAGAAACTAGCAGGAAATCAAGAGGCACATATTACCATAGGATTCCATGAGCATGAGAATGTTAGATCCCAATGCATTCATGATTTTTAGAAGTAGAGGAATCGTCCCAAATTTTAAGCTTCATATCCATGGTTGGCAAAACAACCAAAGTAGACATTCAATGCAATATCCTTCATTAATATATAAAGTCAAGAATAAAATACACAAGAAGTTATCGTGGCATTAGGTTAAGACTATAAGAAATTCTCCAGGAATCAACAGATATCATTTATAATACATATATACTGCATTTGGTGGGCAAAATTGTTCCTTATTGATCATCATCAAGGTTAATTAGGGTCCAGGATCAGAATAAGGACATTAAATCTGAAAATTCACTCAACAGGACAAAGACGTGAAAGCAAGAATTTGATAAAGAGAGGCCAAAATATGTCAGTCAGTAGTAGAAGAATTTTAGTGCTCATGATAATTCGTGTGGATGGATGTTGCCCAGCTACATTGCTACAAAGACAACATATGCCAACTTATTCCCCCTTGTGGACAGTTGCGGGAAGCAACTACATCTACTAATTTTAGTTCTCATGATAATTCATGCGGATGGATGTTCCCAGCTACTTTGCTACAGAGGTTTACACAAAATATGGTAACTTATTTCCTCCTCATGGACAGTTGCCGCGAGTAACTACACCTGGGAAAAAGAGAGAATGGACATGCACAACAATGGATAATAGCTACATGACAATGAGAAGTCATGTATGCCAAGAGAGAACTAAAATTTTCGAAATGGAGATGAAGTAAATGAGCCCATTTCCGATCAGCAAACAAATCAAGTATAACAACCATCAAAACAAGTAGACAACCAATGCAGGACTACATGCTCAAAACAAATCTGAAAAGTGAAATCATCATCATTCCAGAACAACAAAAAGTGGAAGATAACAAGAGGATACAAGTCCAGTGGAAGGTGGAAATATAAATTTGTAACACAAGATCCCTGATACATGCTAGAAAGTACATACTTGGTAGATATCACATAACCAGAAAGAATATACCGCATTTGCTTCATTATATGAAGACATAAGAGGTTACTTGCAGACACTTAACCGGGAGGTGCGACCAATTGCATGACTAAATTCAAAACATTCCACTAAGGCCGACAACTTTGGCATTTTGGCTCTATCGGATCAATTTGTAAATCATTACTCTGACGTATCTCTAATTTTGACCAGGTAGACTTGTCCATATTTACATCTCTGCATTTGCAAGTTATAAAACATTTCCCAAAATATCCTTTCTTTATTATGTAATCCCTAGTTTTCTCATCAGACTTCCAGCAGCATTGTAGTTAGGAAAAAACTTGTACGTAGAACAAATCACTTGCTTGATAATAATTTTTCTTCAATTAACTATGGAAAAAAAAATCAGTTAGACAATAAAAGACAAAATCTTGGTCCCCCCCCTCTCCCTATCTCTATCAGCCAGTCACCTAGCATAGTGGGGAAGGGAGGAGGCCAGAGTGCTGCAAATACTTTCAGAAATAATGCATTTCCAGATTCCTCAAGCCAAGGGATTTTGCAACGTTTACCCTCCTAAAGGAACAAACTACAGCAAGAACTATCACAATGCATTTTTTTTTCATTTCTTTCTGAAATTAATTCAGTGAATATTACAAAGAGAAATGAAAGCTATTGATGGAAAGAAGTGATGCAGTGTTCAGGAACATGAAGAAACAACATATACGTGTCTTGCAGTGAGTAACGTTTGGCATGCAACAGACATTATTTTTCTAGCAATTACTTAGCACGAAGAGTTCCACCACAAAAGCTCACCTCATCCCTATCAAAGTTATCACCACTGTGTGGGTCAAAGAGCACATCACCAGTTGCAAGCTCAAAACAAATGCAAGCAAAAGACCAAAGATCTGCCGATGTAGAATACTTCGATCCAAGGATCACCTCTGGACACCGATACTGTCTTGTCTGTATATCATTTGTAAATTGTTTGTATGTCCAGCATGCATTTCCAAAGTCCACCAATTTGCATTTCAGATCAACTGAGGCCAAAAGCCTCCGCCTGGTCAAGCGGCTTCCCCTCTTGCTAGCCAAAGTTCCTGACCCAGGGTCCTTTGCCTCATCAGCACAAGATGATCTATTCATATTGTCAGAACTAGTAGGAAGGTTGTCAGCAGAACCTGCATTTCCTTTTACATTTGCAGGAGACTCTTCTGCGGCAGATGATTCCTGATCAGCATCAGCTTCAACAGAAATTTCCTTCCCCACACACCCTTGAGCTGCTCGTTTAGCCTTTCTTCGAATCTTTTTCTTCTGGTTTTTAGTTAAGTCCCCATTTAATTTTGTAATCCCAGACTCCAATTTACTCTTGTCCTTACTATTAGGAAGAATAAGAGGATTACCAGATCTCCTTGGATCTTTTGACGGATCTATCATTGATAATAGCAATATATTCTCTGGCTTCAAATCTGTATGTATGATTGAAAGCTGCCTATGCAAGTAATCCAATCCCACTAAGATGTGGAAACATATCTCCTTAACCTTATCAATGGGCATTCCACGATAATCCGAGTACTTGATGAGGGTTAGAAGATTATCCCCCAAGTATTCAAATATCATGCAAACATGTTGTCCATTAGGACCTGAATGCTTAAAATGATCTAAAAGCTTTACCACACATTTTTTATCTTCAGGGTCTCCTTCTGCTATCTGTTGCAAGATAGTTATCTCGTCCATTGCAGCTTCAGTATAATGCTGAGCACTTTTTTGTACCTTCAATGCTATATAATGCTGCATGTTTAAGGTTAATGAAGGAATCGGTGTTAGGGACAAGATAATATGGCTTAAAGAACACTTACCAAAATTATTAAACCAACCTAAATTTCGAAAAGAAAATAAAAATGGTGCATTATTTCTTTTCCATTTGACATAATGAAAGCCATAAAGCATGCCGGGTTGAGGAGGTATTCAGGTTCCCATCGTATGTACCTAAAACTTTGAAAGTTGGACGCCTCAGAAACAAGAAACTTTTAGAGAAAATAAATTAATATCAAGGCCTTCACAACAAAAAAGGTTATTTCAACATGGTTCCTTGCTATATTCATTCAATCTTCCAACCCTTCAAACTGATCCATAGAATTTCCCCAAGACAATAATCTTTCTTATATCTGAATATTGATCTTGTTAAACATTTTCCTTTCAACCATAAAAAACTTCAAACCCAACAGAAAAAAAGCTTTTTGCTGGTCATAATGACGTAAGAAATTTCACCCTCCAGCTTCAGTGCAATGGAAGAATAGCATGCATCCAAAGTAAAAGTATCCTGATCTAGCATCTTAGCCTGTTTATCAAATATCAAACAATGAACACTTTCATGGTCCTAAAGCAGTATAATAACCCCTGGAGGCAGCTTCAGAGTTTTCCAAGAAAAATAAATGTATATGCACATATAGCATAGTCTGGCTCTCAACTCTGTAATTCCCTCCATAACAAAAAAACGACTAGTTTCCTCTTTCCGCCTTCAGTTACGGAAGGAAAATTGATGTTCCAATTTGTTAACCAAAACCTTCTGTATCTCTCCTTCCTAGAGAATGCAATGGACAGATTTTACAATGAATGGTCCATTTCTGAAATCACTTATTGACTGTATACCCCTAAAAACAGGCATAGATTTCAAAATCCATAGCACTAAGAGATATAATTACAAAATTTTTAAAAAAATCTTTCATTACATTTTAAATTATTTTTCTGTTTTAGTTTTCATTTTCAAAATGATAAAAACACTGAACTCAACTAAGTAAGTTTGAAGCACTACCCCGAATGTACTTTTGAGGTCAAGAGATGATATCTGAAAGCTTGAATATGATAATTTCATAACTTGCTATCTACATATTCTCTTGACAAAATAAAGTAGCACAATCCAAACACTCGAACAACCACATATCAACAATTTATGTTCCATCCCAGCGGAAAATAAGGAAACTTCAATACAAATCACAGTTAGACTAGAATCAAACAAAGTGATGCTGAGACAAGCTAATGATAGTGAATGTGCAATAGCAAAAGCCCACCGGCACCAATTCCTACCACTCGGAAAAAGACTAGTTGACATCTCCACGAATTTTAATCAAATTAACACAGGAATTTGCTTTTTCATTCTTTTTTTCTAATTCACCATGTCGCTAGTAACACAATTATTATCTATGATTGTTTATCAAAATTTAACTATACGCTCTTTTGTGAGCTCACCTAGATCAAGAATTACATTCCCATGTTTATAACAGTAAGCAAGCAACGGAAGTTCATAGAACTACAAAACCGAATTAATTTATGTACTCTACTAAAGACAGAAAGGTACAACCCTCTCACTTTTTGTCCAAACAAAATTACAAAACGAAAACCAGAACTCCCAAATTAGCCAAATAGAGAACAAAACAAGAGTTGCAAATGACACAAATAGCAGGACAAACACCACACGATCCAGGAAGCTTCTGAAACAAAAAAGAGTAGTGAGTGAGAAAAGAAAAAGAGAGTAACGTACTGATTTGTGCGTGTCCCAAGCAAGCCATACGGTGGAGAAATGTCCCCAACCGAGCTTACTCTGAACAACATAACGACCGTTCTTGAAAGTATCGCCGATTCGAACAGCGTGATAACCACCTCGTCGATAATCCTCGGTCCCTTCGTCCTCCGACGTGTAATCTCCACTCTCACTGCTCCGATCCTCCGGCTCCTCCTCCGCCACAACCGCTAGCTTCTCCTCGTCCATTCTTCTCGGTACTTGCAGGTTCAACGGATTGTGGAGCTCGTGTTCGCCCAATACGGATCTAAGTTTCGGTCTCCGGCGGCGAGGGCACGGCGGAGTGGAAATTTCTAGTTTAAACAGTGTTTTGGTTTCAGTTATCAGCTTTTGGGCTTTGGCAAGTGTTTTTCGCTCCTCTCTTTTTCTTCGCTATGTCCGAAACGGGTGGCGGGTTCGGGTCTAAATCTTTGAGCAGGACTTGGTTTCATTCATGTAAATGTGTTAGGCTTAAGTGAGGCGTCATGCTCAATTCCTCATCATATTTTCCCTTTTTTTGTGGGGCTTGGATTTGGATAATTAGTACTTTAGACTTTAGAGAGTGAGAAAATTTGCTTTTTCTATTTTAATTAGTACTTTAGAGAGAGAGAAATTTGCCTTTTCTATTTTATTTAGCGCACTGATAACAAAAGTTGATATTACAAAAACACTCCTAACTAATATGATTCAATTTGTTAATTTAATTATTTTATAATTATTTAACCTAATCATAATATTGAGTATGGGTGCAAGAAACATAACAATTACGAAGGTTTTACTAAGTGCCTGTTTGATTAAGTTTTTAGAGAGTGAATAAGCACTTTTTTCTTACGTAAAAGTTTTTTTTAAAAAAATGAGTATTTGACTGTAAAATAAAAAAGTATTTTTTTTAGTAAATATAGTTTTTTTTGGTAACTAAAATACAGCTTTTTAAGAAATTTAAATTTAGAGCTTCTCAAAATAGTACTTTTTCAGGTAGATTATTTTAGATAAATTAATAAGTATATTTTTTAGCCCCTTTTACCCTTATGTTTTACATATAATTCCTACAATACCCACAAACACATCTTCATATTTATTTTGAGATTTATATAATATTATTTGACTTTTTTATATATTTTAATATTTATTTTTATATTAGTTTTATTTATGTTATAGTCTATACAAAAGATTTGTTTAGGTGTATTTTTATTTATGTTTTAAATGTTTTAAAATTATATAATAATTAATATATTGTGCTTTGCATATTATTTAATTTATTTTAAATAATATTTATATGCATAAATAATTTTTATTATAAAATAAAATATATTTAAAATTAAAAGTGCTTCTTATTTTTATGTTATCAAATAGCCTATTGTATGAAGTTGTTTCAAAAAAGCTCTTTTTCAAATGACAGCTAAATAGTTAACCAATTTCTTAGAAAAGTTCTTATTAAAAAATTCTCTTAACAAAAGCTCTACTAATACAAGCTCGTCCAAACACACACTAATCTTAGTTTGATTCTTGCTTGTGAATAAAGCGAACATTATATAATTGGGACTGGGTCTGGAAGCCTTTCACATAAATTTACATTTTAAGTAATCATGTCTATAATTGACAATGAGTATCAACAATTGATACGAGTCATATCCATCTTTAGTGGATATCACCAGGCCAAGCGTGCATATTGCGTTGTTTCTTAATCAATTAACATGTGCATTGTTGCTTGACACTATTTAATCGTTAAAGATTTAGGCACTCTTTGGTTCTTTTTTTTTTTTAATTTGTAGTTTTTAATTTTTAATTTTAGTTTTTTTAAAATAAAAATGAAATTCTTGTTTAGTTATTAATATCAATATAATTATAATTTTATTATTAATAATAATTACATATTAGATAAAAATTAAAGATTATTTTGAATGAAATAAATTTATTTTAATATCTTATATAATATTTATTACTAAAGTATTAATAAAAATTATTTTATTATATTAAAATAAACAATTTAAAATTTATTAAATATATTTTAATTATTAACTCAAAATTTATTTGAAATTTTTATATTTTGAAGGTTTTAAAATTTAATTATATTAATTAATAATTATTAAATTAAATTTATCTATTTTAATTGCAAAAATTAAATAAAATTATTAAGTAAAATTAAATTATTGATATTAATAATTAATTTTAGTTAATTAAGTATATAATATTAAATTAAATTATTTATAATTGTTATTAATAATTAATATATTTAATGATTAAATAATGTATATTTAGTGAATAGTAAATAATAAAGAAAAATAAAAATAGGAAGAAATTGTTTTTTATAGTTTTCATAATTTTTAAAAATTAGACGAAACTAGAAACAAAATAGAAATAAAAAACCTTAAACAAAAAGCTGTTTTTATTAAATTTAAAAATAAAAATAAAAACTAGAAATAAAAATGGAAATAAAAAAGCTTAGTGTAAAGTGATTTCCTTTTCTTATCTTATCTATATATTCAAATGTAATGAAAACTCAAATTTAATAAGAATCCAAGGGACATGGGCTTGGGACATGGGCTTCAAGTTATCAATTTGGGCCTTAGTTATCACAAGTTGATCTATTGGGCCGTTCACTTCTTGAGTACTAAAGTAGTTCCATGAGTTATTCAAAGTACGGAAAGAGTTACCAAAATAATAGGAAGGGTATATAAGAAAGAATATCTATCATCTTCTTCTAGGGTTTATTTGTACATCAGCAAGCGGCGCCCGCAACAACAGCATCGCGGCAAGCAGCCATGGTTCTCAAGTACTCTCTCTTTCTCTTTCTGTAACTCTGCATGATCAATTCATGTTTGTTTTAGAAGAAACTATATGTACATTTGACTCTGTTCAAAAGAATATGGCATGTGGTGGACAAGATTTCGCAAATGCTTCGAGTTCATTTTCTTTGTTGGGTTCTAATTTCGTATCAGGACGGAGCTTTGTCGTTTCAGTGGAGCCAAAATTTATCCTGGGAAAGGCATCAGATTTATTCGTTCCGACTCTCAGGTTATCGCAAAGCTTTGACCTTTTAGATTTAATCTTTTTGTTTGATTGTGCGCTGAATTCTGTAGGTAGGGTACTGATTATTTTGTGGAATGTGGGTGTATCTTTGTTTAGGTTTTCCTGTTTGCCAATTCAAAATGCAAAAGATACTTCCACAACAGATTGAAGCCATCCAAGCTTACCTGGACAGCGATGTACAGGAAACAGCATAAGAAGGTGAACTTGCTTAGGCAACATGGAATACTATTTTCATTTACGACTTTTGATGTTTGGATGATATGTATTACTACCTCGATGCTAGTGGTGTGGAATGTGCAACCTGATTCCCTGTTGCTCGCTAGCCTGTTAAGATACTTTGATGAGTCAGAGTTTGGATCTCCCAATTTGTTTGCTTATGTTGTTCTAAGCCAGCTTAAGTTAACCGATAGTTTTACTCTACTGAACTTTACTTGTAGCTTGTTCGAAGTTTCAATTACATGTGTTACTTTGATTTGTGAAGGATCTTGCCCAAGAGGCAGTAAAGAAGAGGAGACGTACCACTAAGAAGCCATACTCCAGATCCATTGTTGGTGCCACCTTGGAGGTTATCCAGAAGAGGAGAACTGAAAAACCGGAAGTTCGGGATGCTGCCAGGGAGGCTGCTCTCCGGTGTGTAATCTGTGTTCATGCCTGATTTCCTTTGTATTATAGTAGCTTGATTATTTAGCTCCCAAACTCATGCACTGCAACTTCATACGAATTACTGAATGTGTTATGCAGTGAAATTAAGGAAAGGATCAAGAAAACCAAGGATGAAAAGAAAGCAAAGAAGGCAGAAGTGATGGCTAAATCGCAGAAAACACAAGTCAAAGGTAATGTGGGTAAGGGCGGTGCATCAAAGGGACCTAAGCTTGGTGGTGGAGGTGGAAAGCGTTGAGGTGCTAGCGTGTTGTATGTTTTTCTGCAAATTACTGTCGATTTTATGGTCCACATGTGGTGTGTTTGCAGATGAATGTAGCAGCGAGAATGTTTGTGCTTTTTAGCTCTGTAAGGATTAGTTGGCCAACATAATCTTGTTTATGATATTTTTGTTTTACTTTATATTACATACTTAGGCATGAAGTTAAGCTATTTCAAGTTATGTTTTGGATCTTGGTTCTACTATCTTTTGGAATTGTACCTTGAGTTTGGCCCTTTAGATAATGAAAGCCTGTTTTAATTGGACCCTTGTTACTTAGCAAGTTAGGTGGACTTTTGGAGTACACTGGGAAGTATCTGAATGATGCTTTAGGATATATTTGGTGTTTTTTAATGGAATGAAATAAAATATAATATTATTTTATTATTTAAGAGGAAATGAAATGAGACAGAAGAAGAAAGAAGAAGAGAGTTTTATATTGAATCTCTTTCGGATGACTTATTTACTCTAGGGGCAGAATTTGCCTTCCAAGTTGTTTAAATGTTGCTGGATGGCTGCTTGTTGGGGCTAAGGATATTTTCTCCTCAAGCGGCCCAAAAGATTATCTTGCATAAATTACATAATGTTGTTACAGTCAGTGAGTTATATTAGAACCTTTACGAGTTGAGTGCCCCTGAAGAGTAAACTTTCCTTGACTATTTTTGTTTCCCGGAATCTAAGCTGCTGAAAGAGCCTAGTCTTTTAATCATTTCAGGACTCAGCTCTTCGATGCATTTTGAGATTCTTTACCTGAAACTGTGGGACACTTGCCCTGTATAATTCATATAAAGAAAAAGTTTCACTATCACTCGATATTCTACCAAGGGATTTGTGTTATTTAGCCAATGTCGAACACTTATTTAAGTAGAGGATCAAAGAGGAAAGAAAAAGAAGTGGTTTCGCATTGGACATTTGGTCATGGATCAATCTTCTTACTCTATTTTTATCAAAGAGAGATAAAAGAAAGATCTTGCTCTCGAATTTAGTCGTCGGGCAATTTCTTTAATTGATTTTGTTCGTGTACTTTTGGTCAAATTCGGTGGGGAACTGGATGGTCCATCTCTATCACTCACAAGTAGTCATATGGCTCTTGCAAAACTTTTCTATGGCACATGCTTTTCCTCTTGCCCATTAGCCGTAAATTCTCTCCCTCTTCCTGGCTCACTCGCATCCGCATGCATATCAAAATTTCCAACTAAAAAGAAAGTGTACGAAATCTGAATTCTGATGTCTTTCGGTAAGGGCCC
>JAOQMS010000005.1:42319742-42343879 GCA_027563885.1 Erythroxylum longipes | reverse complement strand
CAATTTGCAATTGGTTTCACTAGTGAGTTACTTTAATTGGTTACAATTAGACTATTCCAACAAAATAATTATATAAATAATTTTTATCATCAATATATTTTGAATGATTACTTAATTTAAAATTATTTGATCTCTTCATTTAAAATGAGTTATATAATTAACTTGTGAATATTATTCAAAAATTATATAAAATTTTATTGTAATATATTTGATTTAACCAAAGAATTATTAAATAATTAAATAATATTAGAAAAAGATTAAAATAAATTTTTAAATATTAAATAATCAACTTTTAATGCATGATCAATAAAACCCAAATACTAAATTAAATTAAAGATTAAACTATAAGTATTCTCTAATTATAAATTAGAGATTGAACATTAATTTCAATTAGGTAAAAAAAAAAAAATAGACAGATTGCTTTAGTCTTTTATCTAACCCAGAATCTTCCATAGATCATGTACAAATTCAAAGTTGATTGGAAGCAATAATACTGATAATGGCAAACCCAAAAGGATCCCCCGATGTTTTGAACCCAGGATGGAACCATTTCAAAAAAGCCCAAATCTTTGGACTACATATACTTTCAAATAAAAGCACCTGATTCTAGAATGATAAAGATTTAAATGAATTCACCTTTATTGTAGCAACATCTGTTGCAGATGGTTTCATGTCTAAAGCAAGATCAAAATTAAGCATTGTCATTTCATGCATGTTATGTCTCTTGTATATCTTCCCCATCAAGGGATATACACCACTTTCATATAGAGCATACTCTTTGAGCTCCTCTAAGACTTCCAAAGCTTCATCAAGGCTTTCCAAGCTCACAAAAACATTAGCTTTTGATACATGGGAAAAGGGTTTTTCTTATTTGCCAAAGTTGCCCTCTCCATCATCTCCAGAGCTTCATCTTTTCTCTAATTAACAAAATAAGAACGATATCAGACAGTTGAGACATTATCAGTTTTTGGATACTGAATATACCAGTCATAAAATGGTTTTACCTTTAATGCACGTAAAGCTGTTCCAAAATAAGACATTATCACAGATGAATGTGGATTTATGAGGAAAGCCATCTGAAAGTGATGCTCAAAAAACTCAAATTTCTCTTGTCAAAGATAAATCATCCCAAGCCCATACTAGGAGTTGTAATGTGTAGTGTCAATTCTTAGGGCACCTTGATAACTCTTAATTCCATTTTCTCAATCTTCAAGAGCCACATATCTGCACATAAAGATAGATAGATTAGCAAATTAAAGAAATATGTATACTATCTCATACCCCATTCCATTCTTTAAGTCATCTGTATAAAAGAAATTTGTATTGACATACTTATGACCACAAAAAGTGTGTGCATATGCAAATCTTGAATTGAGCTGCATAGCTCGCTGGAAACTTTTCAAAGCAATTTCACGATCTTTCTACAAACTATAACAATTTACGATAGTGCACCTGTAGGTCCATCATATATAGGATGATGAAAACAATAATAGCAACATAACAACTAAAATTTCTGAATCCAACAGCGTAACAATATGAATAATGAGAAGTATTGTTTTCATGAAAACAGAACTCTTGATTTTTGTAGTATGTAACGTATAAATTTTTCTTAGAGCATATTCATAAAGATGTTCACGAAGGAAAGTGATTCAATTTGTTAGATGTACCACTAGACTTTAGCTGATCTGAGTTACACCATCTCAAGTAAAGCCATGAAATGAACAAATTATTTATTTAGCAAAACTTTAAAGCATGGGTTTGCACCCCTACATTCCAATACAATAATTTGTTCAAGGCAGGCCAAGATATCAAGTGCATTGAACATAGTCCTGGACTGGTAAAAAGATAAGATCTTGTTCAATTGTAGAAATGGATTTCTTCTTTCTAACATTGTTTTCCATTCTTGCTTCTACGAGAAGCTTGATAAAAATACCAAGATTGAGGAGCTAAGCTATCAATTGATATCAACTCTTGAGCAAGGTAACTCAACTTCATATCTTCTTTTAAACGCTGCAACAAAGAAAAACTGCTTCTGAGTGTATAGTTAAAATTTGTGGTGTGTTACCACATAATATAATTGCAAAATATGTCCGACTCAAAACCAAGATAACCAAATTATTTGAAATTGTTTTGGGTCGAGCCAACAGGCAATATAGCATAATAACTTTGCAATTATAGTAATTCTATTGTTCTATATTGCACAAACTTATGAAACAGGGCAACACAAACATTATAGCATAACCTTTGTGGATTAAGAATACGCACATAAAGAACCGTCGAATATATATCCAACCCTTCCAAACTGTAAGGTGAAAATTAACAGGCAAGACGAAGGCTCGATCAACTTCTAAATAATCTACCATTTGAAAATATGCTTTTCCAACATGAAATTGGGCATACCTAGCAATGATATATGGATGAGAGTTTATAACCTTCCCCCAGAATTCTCAAGAGGGCAAATATTTCTGAAGTACCACTTAGGATCCTTGATGGACTTATGGAAAACCCACCAACCGGTGTGGTTACAACTTCGGGCTTAATAGATTTAGGATCACCAGAATGTGATGAAATAGAAGTCGTTGATGTTAAATTTGCACATGCGTCATCAAAAGAATCATTAAAAATCCCATCAAAAATTAAGAATAAGAGTTCTTGAATGATTGGGTTGACAGTCACCAAAAAACTCAGCTAAGGCCAAATGAAAGGAGCAGTAAAGGGGAAACAAGAAGAATGAGTTTCAGCAAGCAATGTTGGGCATCCTTCCTACATTCCATAAGGATATGTGAATGAGAAAGACATTTGCTTTTATTTTACCTACAAATGAAAGCATTTGCTTCTTCGTCACTGAGGAAGAAGAAAAAGAAGAAGATGGAAAAGGCCGAGAGTAGAGTGCAGAGAGGAGAGAGTAATGAGGGCATTACCGTTATAAATCAATCAGCTACCTTTAAACGGTGGGGTAAAGGAGCTTGTTAAAAATTAATTGGTTGGGTTGAATCAGCCAGTCCAACCAGCCACTAACCAAACAAATGAAAAGCTGATTGATATGGGTCAAATTACTAATTTAAGTCAAACAACCAAAAAATAGTTGAAAAGCTGTTAACCAAATATGGCCTTAACTAAAATTTAGGTCAAGTTCAAACTTTTAAAAAATATTTGTACTTTAAGTCATAATTAGGCTTGAGTTAACTGACTTAAAGCCTAAATTGTTAGGTAAAATGATTTCATTTTGAATAAAATTACCCAATTTTAAGGAGAATCAAGGTCAGTGATTTGGTAGAGACGAGCCTCAAACTCAGGGTTGCTGGACTTGATAATCTACATAAAAAATACCCAATGATGCTAAGAACCACACTACGCATAGTAGCAAAGGCGAAGAAGAAGGGCTAGAAGTCTCTGGTCTTCCTCACTATCCACCTTCATGTCCTACTCTTCTCACACAGTCTCGACTCATATGTTTTAATCTTACTAAACAAAAATTAGTAGGGAATTTAATCTGATATATCCTGAATACTCATTAGTAAATAGAAAGTTTTATATTTGAAATATACATTAATAAATAGCTATATAGATAAATATGTAACATTAGTAAATACTCTTTAGTAAATAGGTTACTGGAACTATGACAACAATTCTAGATGTTGCATATAAAAGACTCTATTATAATCATTTTTCTAAATTTTGTTGCCTTTTCTTATACGTAGCAACAAATTATTATTATTGTTACCTTTTGATATTATTAAAGGCAATACTTTAAAATTGTTGCTTTATATTAATTTTTAGCTACACATTTTTAAATTGTTACAAATATGTCATTGTCTAAAGCTCTTTTTGCTGTAGTGATCTTAGGAGACCATTGAAACCTTTATATAGGCAACAACTGCCAAAAAATTATGGATTAAAATGTAACAAACTGTAAGGAATGTAATTGTCCTATATGGACCAAAACAAAGGGAAATTAACTCAGTATAATAAAGCAATATGAACATAATGAAGTATTAATAAAGTTGAAGAGTTTATGGAATGAGTTTATTGATCTCATACTAATACCATAATGTTGATACGAAGCAATAAAGGAAATAGCTTATGTAAGTGAGTTGAATCATTTGATGCAATTCTTCATAGGCCTAAATGACAATTATGATCATATAAGGAATCAGATCCTTGTCATGGATCCTTTTCCAAGTGTTAGTAAGACATACTCTATGGTGTTATGAGTTAAATAATAGATAGTGATCTATAAGCCAATCTTAAAGTAAGTTGAAGGTAGTGCGATGATGGGGAAAGGACAATTTGGCAATAAAAAGATTAGTGGAAGGTAGAATGTAGAGAAAAGAGGATTTATAGAAAAAGCCAGCTTCATCGTGATCATTACAACGGAAACATTCACGACAGGGATACATGTTTAATTGCATGGTTATCTTGATTGGTATAAGGAGTTGCTTGAACAAAGGGAAAATTATGTGACAGGAAATAAAGCTTTAATGACATATATGGCTAATGGATCCAATAAAGAGAACAAGGAAAATGGATTCATAATCTTAATTACAAACATTATGAAGTAATAAATATTAAAGTTTATAAAAGAAAAGGAGCCAAATGATCCAATTTCAATGGATTTTGCACATGAATTTGTAGGAACTATATTCCATCGTTCCTTCCTTTGTTATCAGTATTTAGATTATGGCTTTTGGATAATTGACTGTGGTGTTTTGAACCAAATACGCATTAACTTTATTTTTCTTGATAAACTTACTCTTGATAATATAATTATTCCTATTTTCTTGTATTATGTAACAACTAGATATGTTAAACATGCAGAAACATAGTTTTGTATGAAAAACTTAGCCTAGATAATGTTTTTAATATACCTATACTTAAAATTCAACTTGTTATATATAAATAAGTTATTAATCTCAGCTAATATTAAATTTGAATTTTACACTACCCATTACACTTTGTAAAACCTAAAGATTAACCAAACTTTAACAACTATAGCTTTATAGGATTATGGAATTGCTCCTGCTCATGCCTTCATTCTTTGGCTTGTTGTATTAAAGAGATTATCCATTAAGGAAAGATTAAAAGGCGCAAACATAGATGCTACATTTTGCCTTATGAGTTGGACAATGAGGATCATGATCATCTCTTGTTCAAATGTCCATATTCTGATAAGATCTAAATATCATACTTACAATTGTTTAATGTACATATGTTGTCAACTTCTAACTAGGATAAGCTGCCAACAAGAGTGCGAACTTAAACAAAAAGGGGGACATGACACTCGTTAAGTAAGGTATAGAATTCTTGGTTCATAGTATATGGTGTGAAAGAAACTCCAACAATTTCAAGGTTAAGAAACAAGATAATAAGATGCTATGGAGAAAATTAATGCTAAAATAGGGAATGATGTGCCTTGCTTACCATTCGATCCTATCTCCTAATATTTAGACAATCATAGGGCTATAATACCTAACCTACTATTGTATTTGTTCAATGAGCTGTGTTATTATTTTAGAAGAGCTAATCTCTAGTCTTAAGGCTTAAGTCATTTTTGTTGTCTTTATTATCTTTATAATTTTTTAAACGTTATTTTTTATTAATACAGTAAAACCTTAAATTTTAAACAATTCAAAGGACATTTATAAAAAATATTTTATAATGATGATATTATCATGAGTTACGTACACTTCTATATGTAGCATTTCTGTTTATGTTATTGATCATAGTGTCAATATTGTCAAGTTTACATCCATTTGGCATAATAGACTTGGACATCCTTCTTTAAATGTAATAAGGCATGTTACTATTCTTGATATCATGATTAAATAATAAGTTGCTTTTTTTATGGTTATGGTTTATGTTGTATAAAAAAAACAGAGATATCTTTTACACTTTAACACTATCCAAATTACCAAACCTTTATAAATGATTCACATTGATATATAAGGACCATATAGACTAAAATCATTATTTAGTGCAATGTATGTTTTGAATATTATTGATGATTATAGCATGGGAACTTGGACATATTTAATGGATCATAAAACTCAAGTTGTAAGTCTTTTAAGTACCTTTGTCAAGTTGATACAAAACTAGTTCCATTTCAATGTTCGAATTGTTATAAATGACCATGGAACTAAATGATTGAGGCTTTTTTTATCAATATTTTTCAATGAATTAGGAATAATTAATCGAAGATCATATATGTATACTCCACAAAGTAATAGATTAGTTTAGAGAAAACATAAACATCTTCTTTAGATCCCTAGTGCTTTATTATTTTAGGCTTCTTTGTCAAAAAGATTATATGATGAGGTCATCCTAGCATATACCTATTTGGTTAATCATTTACCCTATCCTATTTTTAGTAAGAAAAATCCTTTTGAAATGATCTATGGTCATGCCCTATTATATGAGCATTTAAGTGTTTGGCTACTTATTATATGCCACAAACACCAAACCATCTAAAGATAAAGTTGACCCCAAATCACAAAAATGCCTTTTCCTTGGTTACAATTTAGGACAATGAACTTTCAAACTTTATACACAAGCCATTTTGATATCCAAAGAATTTATGTTTTTATGAAACCATATATCCTTACCAAACCTTGTCTACCTATTGTTACGACTGATGAAACCATATATCTTTGTTGACCTTTCTCTAATACCATGAAGAAAAATAAAAGCTATGTTAAGAAGAAAGCTATAAACTTATATAAGGAAAACTTATAACTATCAGTTAATAAAAATATGTTATAAAGCTAACAAATTTCTAATTAATCTTAACCATGCGTGACTATAAGTGAGTTAACTAAGCTAATATAATTAACTATAACTATATGCTATTATAAAAATCTTAACTTATATATTTTTAAACTGTCGATCTTAAATAAAAAAAAAGAATATAGGTTTTAGTCCAATAACTTGATGATTTAAAACTAAGTCTAAACCAAACTAATATTTTGAATCTAAATTAAGTTAAATATATGTTGGATTTAGTAGCAGTGGGTTTTGACTAGGGTCTTTAAAATAAGCAAAGTGTAAAGTAAATAAACAATTTAGAGAATGAGAAATATGAGATAGATCTAAAACTACTCAGTTTAAAAAGATGCAAACATGATATTACATTATCTTTATTTGTTAGGACAATGGAATAAGGTTTTCGGATGTCCGACAACTATCTGAAGCAAGCTACTTTTATCCTTTTGTATTTTTTAAATGGTATTTTGATTTGTCTTATAAATGATTGCCAACCTTCTTCTTTGATGTTATTGAAGCTAAAATAACAACAAGAAATAAATATGGTCACAACTCATAATAGTATACAACTGAAAGAACAAGTTGCTTAAGCTTAACGACAAATATTAGAAGGGAAGATAATTGTGAAAGGTGATATTCAATTAGCTGATATGGTAAAATGATATGACTTATCTAATTTATAAAAATTGGATCAGTAATTTATGTCCTCACTTTAATTAGCCTTTTCTTTGGTCAAACTTTTGCATCCTTATAACTCGAATAAACAAATTAAACTTGAACTAAAATGTTGTAGTTGGAAAAATACAATACTAATTTGCGAATTAATGTTTCCTTTTTGATGTTATTCCAACTTTTATGGCTCCCGGATTTTAGGTTGTTGTTTTCCTTTTTAAGATAAAAATCTTCTTAGAATTAAAAACCTTCATTAGTTATAGATATGAAGTCATTTACAATTACAATCTATATCAGAAGTTATCCTTTACGAAGAGACTCTAATGATAGAAGTTAGATGTAAATATGAGGATAGATAAAAGATTAGCTTACACCAACACTTATTTCCAACCATTCTTATGATCCTATATAGGGAACTAGGGAAAAGAATGAAGATATAAAAGTAGCTTTTCAGGAATTAATCATAGAGATGCAAGAAAATGTTAGCAATTTAAATAACTAGAAAATGTTAATTTATGCCCCACAGCCAATCGCTTTGATTATAGTTTAGTGATAATTATTAATAAAGGCATTCTTTATCTTTATGTATTAATTACATTTGATGTTTTAATACTAAAGATAAAATCCTTGGAATAATTAATGTTTAATTGAAATTATGTTGAGATCATAATTATAAGATTAAATTTACACTTATGTATTATTCCTAAATATTCCTAGTTGTAGTTTCAGACTTGAGATTATCAAGGTATCTCGTATGGAAATTATTGTATTTTGATACTACTTATGAATCATCCTAGGATAATTCAGTCGGTAGTAACTGGATACAATATGAACCATACGGAGATAGTTAAGTAAGTCAATATAGGATTCGTCACGCTAAAGTAATTAGAGAGAATATTCTACTATTCTTGATTAGTAATGATTTATGGAATTCTCTGGCCAAAGTGAATTGATATTGAAAAAGTGTTTTTCAAATTTCAATTATAAATCAATCATTAATTAGCAAGAACGAACAAAATTGGACAAAAAAATAGATACTATATCCATACTATGTCCAATTAGAATATTGAATGACGAAAGAATTAAATTATACATCATAGCCATGCATGGACAGGTTAAATCAATCTCTTTGACATTCCTGATATTTGGGTAATCATGACATGTTGCTAGACGACAGGTTAAATCAATCTCTTTGACATTCCTGATATTTGGGTAATAATGACATGTTGCTAGACGTCAATCATGATTTATAATTATTAATTGTTTAAATGGATAATTAAAGATAAATTAAAAGAAGTTTTAATTTATCTAATTCTAATTGTGAATTAGAATTGTAATTTATAATCATTGCCAATTTATTAGGAACCTAATGGGTCATACATCAAAGAGCAATTTGTGAAAGAAAAATCAATTTAATTAAGTTAAACTTAATTATAAAGTTTGAGAAACTTTGGGATCAAATATGAGATAATTGATTTTATTAAAATTAAATTAATTAGAATTTGAATTTGATTTTAATTATAATTAAATAAATTTAATTTTAATTAAAGACCCTAATGATTTTTCTATTTAAATAAAGGAAGAACATTTAGACGTTATCACTTTTGTCTTATTCCTCTCAAATCAGTCTTAAGAATTACTTTATGGATACCATCAGAGGCTGGACAATTGAACAACTTATGATTGATCAATAAAAAATGTTTCAAAGGTTTTTCAATAAGAAGACGAATAAGGTAAATTTTCTAATTTGTTTTGTGTTTTATTCAAGTTTATTCAATTATCGGAATCCACTCAGAATTCGTAAAAAGTTTTGTCTTCCGCTACGCCCGTGATTTGATCATGGTTGAATTCAATCATAAACATGCATCAAGTGCATCCAATTAAAAAATTTTAAAGGTAGATGAACAACCAATCCCTTTGTTAAATATTTATGATCTTAAAAATAGGGATAATCTTGACAATAAAATAAGGAACATTTTAATTGAAAAAATGCCTATAAGGGAACTAAATCTTGTGTTTCCTTTAGACAATACATATTTGAATATTATCGTTCGTTGGGGTCCTTCTTTTTACTTTATCTGGACCTATGAAATGTTATGTACGACCATGCTCTGGACAAAAGAAACATATTAGCAAGATTAAGCTATGCAAAAATAATTTTTAAGCTTAGTATGAAAACGTAATATTGGTTAATTTAGATTATATATAAGATTGTTATAAATCATTATTCAATTTTCTATTCGGAAATTATGAATTGAAAATAATGTCTTTTAGTCTCAAAATGAATCATCAAATTTTAAACAATTACGAATAAAATATTAAATCTTTACAATAGTTTTACCATTGTTTATATTGATGATGTATTAGTATATTAGAACCTAATGGTTAACATTGAAAGCATTTTAATATATTTGTTCAAATGTCATAGAAATATGTAAGAATGGTAATTTCACTAAAAAGATACAATTGTCTAGTATAATGATTAGATTTTAGGATATGTTATTTATCAAGGAAATATTAAAATTACTAGATAGGTCAACAATTTTTGTCAAATATGGTCTAAATAAAATTAAAGATAAAAAGCAGTTAAAAAAGTAATCATGAAGTTTAAATTTTGTAGTAGGTTCTTACCAAGGTTTTATAAAGGAAAAAAAAAAGCAAAATCATTATTTGATAGACTAAAAGCTAAAAAACATATTAGATAGAAGAACAAACAAATATTCTTAAAAGTATTATAGAGGACACATAATGGCTCTCAAGAGTGTTAGGTTTTAAGACAACTCAACATCCTATCAAATACTTAGGCTTACGTATATCACAAGGAAATTAATGTTTAGGGACTGTGCTCCATAAAAGACTAAACCACTAGGTCAACAAAGGAGGTTAATGCCGATTAATTCTATTTTTGACTCCCTTCGCCTTTATTGTCTGACTCACTCATGTTTCCTTAAAAAGGTTACAAGACAATCGAGAAAATTACGAGAAAATTACGAGAAGGTGGCACAAAGGAAGGAAAAGTTTTAGCAAATTTC
This sequence comes from Erythroxylum longipes, assembly GCA_027563885.1. Taxonomy (NCBI): domain Eukaryota; kingdom Viridiplantae; phylum Streptophyta; class Magnoliopsida; order Malpighiales; family Erythroxylaceae; genus Erythroxylum; species Erythroxylum longipes. Next base: position 42,333,416 of record JAOQMS010000005.1, on the reverse strand, counting down.
AAATGGAATTATATGTACAAGCTCAAGGCAGATGGTGGATTGAGGATGACTGAGACAAGTCTTATAAATAAATTCCTTGTACTAAAAGGCTTTGGACACTGTTGGTGACACAAACGCATGGTCATATTGGATGCATATTTATATTCTCAAAAAACAAGAGCATTTGGGAGCCAACCCCTATTGTAAGACACTCCCGGTTCTTATCTAATAGAATTTTTAATATGGGTAGAGTGTAGAGTCCACTGGTAAGAATTGGGCTTAGGTCAATTATTGTCAAAATGACTAGAACTAGTCATTTGGATAATTGGCTCTTACCACTTATAAACCTTTTAACATTTTCATGTTTAGTCAATATAGGATACTCTAATACTCTCCCTCAAGTGCAACGGGGACTAGATATCCAGTTGTCACTTGAAATAAATAAGATGGTAACAGGATCAGGCCGCTGGGACTGGACATCTATACAAAAAACTGAGAAATTAATAATCTAGACCAAACTTGCTCTGATACCATATTAGAATTTTTAATATGGGCAAAGTGTGGACTCTACACTAACAAGAATTAGGCTTGGGTCAACCATTGTCATTTTTTACTAAAATTAGTCATTTGGATAGTTGAACCTTACCACTTGTAAACCTTTTAGTATTTTTATGTTTAGTCAGTATGAGATACTTTAACGCTATTTTACATCCTAAGAACCAAGGAGACCCTATGCAACTTCATCAAATGTAGGACTGGGAATGATAGAAAGGCTTCTATATACTATGACAACTAGAGTAATGTTGGTGGCCTAATCCATTCACCATTTAGAGATTAACTCCTATAAGAATTCCCTATAAAGGCCAGAGTGAAAACATGGTACATGAGCATATTGGAGAAACTTCCCATTTGCTATATCTCCAGCTATCCTTAATTACAACACCAAAGTAGACTCAGAAGATAGTTACAAATGGCTTAGACATCCCTCTAATAGCTTCACTAATAGATCCTGCAAAGAGCTATTTAGGACCTGAGGAATTAGGTAGAGTAGCACCAAATTGTCTAGCATAAAGCATTTATTCCTAAAATTTCCTTCCTTATATGGCTAGCATTAATGAATGGCCTAAACACTAAGGGCAAGATAAGTTACCTCAATATTCACGATAGTTGCGTCCTATGCAAATCAAAGCAGACCATTCTCAATCTCTTATATGAATTTCAATATACGGTATGAGTTAGAGGCAATGTACAAGAATTTATCCATACAAAGAGGAGGCTATTTAGTCTTCTCTTTATAGTAAATTGGCTAACGGAGGGTAGCACCATTTCAATTAAAGAGATGGAGACTATTATTATGTATTGGTGTATATGTATGTATAAATTAAGGATATAAAGAAATCATAGATGTTTCCAAAAATAGAAAAATCCAAAGAAAAGTTATAAATGGAAATCAAGCAGTGGTGTAGAGAACAACTCACCTATGACAGAAACCTTAGAAGTAAACTTCCTGAATTGGTTGATTGCTCCCCTTTTTTTTACTAGCACTAATGTGAGGCTCAATAAGGTTAGAGACCAATCTCCATTAAATATCCCATGTAGATAAGTTCAAATCAAACTTACTCCTTAACATTAGCTAGCCCAATCGCTACTTTAGTAGACGATAGTAATTGCCCCTCTATGTGCTTTTTAAAGAAAACTAAGCCTAATCTACATATGTTTTGTCTAATTACTTGCATGTGTCACTTTATACGAGGTTGTTTGAGTACCCAAATCTTCTTATTGTTTTCACTGGACAAGTGTGTGGTAGCCTAATCTCTTGGCCTAATTTTTGGGTACATCTTTGTATTCTTATGTTAATCTCAACCTCATTTAATTTTTCAAAAAAAATATTTATGATAAATTGAAAGTTGTGATATTTGATTTACATGTTTATATTTTTGAACAATATTACAAAATTAAATATAATTTATAATATACTCATAATAATATAGGTTGGTAAAATTACAATTAACAAAGGTAAGGATTGGATTGTATAATTATAAGAAATTTTAAGGGTAAATTGTCTTTTGAGGGCGAGGGTGACCACATTCCAAAATAATGTAGTAAATGGCCCATCTCAAATTGGGTCATTTCCGAGGGTTACAAAATGAAAGTCTATCATTCAGTTATGTATCGTTATCCTAAAATTGGTAAGGAATAAACTCAACATCACACGTGTTTGATATATATATAGTTTGATGTTAATGAGGCTTCGATCTTGTATGAATCCTTATCCACTCACAACTAAGAGAGAAAGAGAGACGTCATTCTCTTTCCTTAAACATGTCCTTAATCTGTTATGACTAGACTAGAAACCATAAAATTGTCTTGAGTAAGCAGGATTGCCATCGAAATTGAGTGACAAGACAATTGTTGAAAGTTGAAACGTTTCGGGCTGATCATCCTTGGGGTTCTTACAATAGCAGCTTTTGTCTGAAAATTGCAAGCGGATGTCAAACAGCAAACTCGAAACATAATCAAACCTAGGCTGTCTTCTCAAAGTCATTATTATTCAAAACAAACACCTCTTGACTTTTTGGCGGAATGGGCCAACGACATCTCCGTTGAAACTCCGTTGGAGATTTCAGTAGGTCGGTTCAATTCGGATCGGATGTAGTTATGATATTTTTATTATATTTTATTAAATATTAATCACATATTTATATAAATTTTATATAAATATGATTTAAATAAAAAAGGGCTGAAATAGAATAAATGAAACATAAAATTTGAACTGTTATTTGCGTGTATATTAGTTAAAAATGAAGAAATTAAGATGCATGAATAAAAATGTGTGCACGTTGTTTACAGAAAAAACAACGCCCACACACACATAGCTGATCGATCAAGATTGACCCCACCTAGTGACCTAACCCCTCCCTCTTTCTTACTCCTTATCACCCCCTATTTTCTCTCAGTTTCCCGCATCCTAAACAACTTTCCGGGAAAAAGAAAAAGTGATCAGCTTAATTCGTCGCTCCTCTCCCTCAATTGAAACAACGCATTATTTCTTTCACAAACCAAAAACTCCTAAAATGCTCTGAAAGATTGTTTTGAGCGATCACACCAAAACTCTTTTTTTTTGGTATTTTTCAAGGACACTGTCTGGTCTTTTAATTGTGAAGCGGCAGGGAGGCTATGGGTGCGTCGCTATCGAGCCTAACCGACGGCGCCACGGTGGGCCCGGGTCTCGGCGACATTCCGGAGAACTGCGTGGCTTGCGTCTTCAACTACTTGACGCCACCGGAGATTTGCAACCTTGCGAGATTGAACAGGGCGTTTCGCGGCGCGGCGTCTTCGGACTCCGTTTGGGAGAAAAAGTTGCCACCAAATTACCATGATCTGCTTGACTTGGTCCCACAAGAACGGTATCAAAACTTCTGCAAGAAGGATGTATTTGCCCTGCTCTCACAACCTGTGCCTTTCGACGATAACAACAAGGTCTCTGCTTTTAAGACACTTCAGAGTTTTGTGGGTGTGTGCGCGTTTCTTTTTTGAGTTTTGATTAGTTGAAGATTGGGAAGTTTTTGTTTTCTTTGGTGCAGGAGGTATGGTTGGATAGGGTAACAGGAAGTGTGTGCATGTCGATATCCGCCAAGGGGATGGCGATAACTGGAATTGAGGATCGGAGGTATTGGAATTGGGTACCTACAGAAGAATCTCGGTGAGTTTTCTGTGAATGGATAAAGGATCTCTTTGTTGTTTTAGGATCAGGATTGAGTATTGCTGATTTGGGAATACTGGTTGATGATTGTTTATTTAATTTCTTTATAAAGCTTGTGTTAGACATATGCGGATTCGTCGTGGATAGGTTGATGACTATAGCTGAAAAGTTGGGAATGATGTCGGCTGGTGTTGTTTCTTTTTTTTTTTTTTTTGAATTTCGTTTTTACTAAATGGGTTTGATGTTGAAAACTGTCTGGGTAGTCTGAACGGAGATGCCAAGGTGTATCTCCCAGGTTCTTACTTCTCATATGTAAGCATGTTAACTGCGTAGATATTTGGAGTCAACTATTTATTTTGATCCTACGCTTAACTGAATGGAAGAGCGATTCCCTGTGAAGATTATAATCGGGATATATAAGCATTTTTTTCTATTTTTTATGTTGGATTAACTATGGGCGACGCTGCTATGTTCAACCTCTAATTTTACCTCTCTGATTGCATAACTTGATTCATTTTCAGTGCATGGTATCTTTGCACTCTTCTCCTCACAAATTAAACTCTTCAGAAAGTCCATGGTTTAGGCGGTTGCCTTCGCAGAATATTCTCTTCATAATTGAAGATCTGAGCAGGACAAAAAGTGACGATTGCTAGATATCCTCCTTCAAAATGAATATGACCTGCCTCTTTCTGCAACTTTATAGATGAAGGGTTGCTCACTACCTTCCTTTTTGAATCATGTCATATCGATAGCAATTTGCAAAAGGCAGGGATGTTTTATTGTACTTCCCAGTGCGAGGATAGGCATATTTTGCATTCAGGAAGGGCTTGTGCAGTGTTCTTGGCTCTTGTGATCTTTACATGCTTATATACGCTTCTGTTTGTATGAATGGTGTACTCGAAGCATTTCCTGCTGGAAATAAGATGATGTTACTGACTTAACAGCAGTTCTATATCTTAATTTGCAGATTCCATGTTGTAGCATATTTGCAGCAAATATGGTGGTTTGAAGTAGATGGGGTTGTAAAGTTCCCATTTCCTCCTGATATCTATACTGTATCCTTCAGACTTCACCTTGGAAGATTTGCCAAAAGGCTGGGACGACGTGTTTGCAACTTTGAACATACCCATGGTTGGGATATAAAGCCTGTAAAATTTGAGTTTTCTACTTCTGATGGTCAGCAAGCATCAACAGAGTGCTGTTTAGATGAGACTGAACAAGATGAAGTAAATGGTAATCATAAGCGAGGATGCTGGATAGAATACAAGGTAGGTGAATTTATTGTTACTGACTCGGAACCCGCCACTGAAGTCAGGTTTTTCATGAAACAGATAGATTGCACACATTCCAAAGGTGGGCTTTGTGTAGATTCTGTTTATATTATTCCCAGCAATCTAAAAGAGTGCAAAAGAAATGGAGTTCTGAAATAGCAGGTGATATTATAGGGTAGTCGGTGAGATCCAAAAAGTTTCTAGTCCGTTTTTCATGATAAAGCTTATACTTATGATGGCTTTTGATGTTTTAGAGAGGACATTGATAAGATTGTTTTTGGAGTAGGCATATGTCCTTAACAATAATGTAATTCCCTCGTGTATTTGATCCAGTTTTGCTCATTTTGTACCTTTTCTGCAGGTAGGATAAGAGAGAATGCTTTACTTTTTGTCTTGTTTTGTTCTTGTGCTCTTTTTTAGTTGTTTCATTTCTTATTTGACAGAAATGAGGAAAACTTTTCTGTTCAGTTCATCAAAGGGTTGTTTCAGAAATTGTACTTCGATGTCTATGAGATTTGCAAATCTTTGATTGCCTCTAGGAGTGGGCTTCCTTTTGCCCTCTTCTATTTTCTTCATGTCACAGGCAGAGTAGACCAAGCTTCTCTAGATTTGGTTTGCAAACTTTTCGATCATTGAAGTATGAGAGTCCCTGGGGACATCAATAGACAACGGTCATCCTAAAAGCTTTGTTTATTATACTTTTTCGCTCAAATTTTGCCAAGTAGATTCCGGTTTTTTTAGCTTGATAACGTTTGACAAAGGAATCTTTGACTCGATAAAGACAAAAATGATAAAAAGCAGCTCACTTCACGGCCCAATCCATTTCATATGGGAGCAAGAGTGTCTGTCTTGCATCAATCGTACTGTACCTCAGCTTTATCCAACTTGGCTCATGCTGCATGTTATTTGTACCGTGTCTCTCCCATGCTGGATGTTTCCCAATATCTTGCCTTACCACTCACGATGTGGGACCAATCCACGTATAGGTCCCGGCCATCACATACCCTCAGGGTTCTCATGCTTAGGAGGAAAGTAAATTGCTTTTGTTACTCCTTCTTTACCTCCATATCGGCATCTGATTGTGTTATCACTCTCTTTGTCTGGGTAACTACCAACCTAGATTGTAGGTTTGAACTTGCTTTATATATGCAGTCTAAGAAGGGTTTATGATAGGAGCAGGAAAGGTAGTAGAGAAATAAAAGAATGAGGGAAGCACTTTAATTGATCGTAGAGTACAAGAATCTTAAACACAATGCAACCGATAAAATAGTCCTTTCGAGCGAACCAATCTTCAAGTAAAATATCAATTAACAAATTTCAGACTCTCTATCAAAAATAAGTCCTAGGATATGTATAGTAACTATCTAGGAGTATTATTCACTAAAGATGCCTAGAAGATAGGTGATAAGGGCTAGTGGGAATTGATGTTAGTGGGAAGTGAGGTTAGTGGTGTGCTCCACTCAATCCAGATGGTAGAACTTGACCAAATCTCCAGGAGATAGATCAACATGGATACCCAACAGCTCAGCAAGCTGGACGTGGTCGACAACCTGCTCCTTGTCATGTGCTTTCTTTTTCTTTCTAGAATAAGTCAGTAGGGGAGTAGTGGTGGGGGTCGTATCAGTACTTCCCTCCTGGAAACTCGCCTTGTCCTCAAGGCGAAAAGAAGGAAACTGACCAGTAAGAAGATCATAGTTCTCCCAGCTAGCTTTTTCAAGAGGCCGCTCATGCCATTGAATCAAGAGTTCCAAAGTCGTGTGTCTAACCCTCTTGAATCCAGCTGTGAGTTAAGACCTTGACAGGTGTGAGTTCAAGCTCAAAATCAGAGTTAAGCAGGAGAGAAGCTGGAGATACATTTGGTAGCTGGCCATGAGCTGGGCATAACAAAGAAACATGAAAAATGGGATGAATCTTTGCTGTGGCCGGTAATTCCAACTCATAGGTAACAGGTCCAACTTGACGTATAACCTTGTATAGCCCCAAAAAACGACAAGATAACTTCTCATATTTCCTTTTGGAGAGGGAACGCTGTTGATAGGGTTGAAGACGGAGAAATACGGCATCGCCAACTTGAAAACTTAGTTCCCTTCTTTTGGAATCTACTTGGGTCTTCATACGAGATTGAGCTTTTAAGAGATTATCTTTTAAAAGCTTTAGCATGTCATCACGGGAAATTAGTTGGTCTTCCAGGTTTTGAATTCGAGTTTCTCCTGGTGCAAAGGGATGAATAGGAGGTGGATCTCGACCATAGACTAACTTGCATGACTAACTTGCATGGTGTTGTGCCTGTGAAAGTATCGAAGCTAGTGTTAAAGGAGAATTTTGCCTATGGAAGGTAATTACTCCAAGCTTTCAGTTGTTCATGAGCAAAACATCTCAAGTAGGTTTCCAAACAGCGATTTACAACCTCCTTCTGACCGTTCGATTGTGGATGGTAAGAAGTTCCCATATGTAGACGAGTCTTACTCAACCGGAATAGTTCTTGCCAGAAAGTACTAAGAAATTTGACATCCCTATCAGAGAGGATAGAGCGTGGAATGCCATGGAGCTGCACTATTTCTCTGCAAAAGAGTTCAACCACGAATTTGGCAGTAAAAGGATGAGATAAAGGTAAAAAATGTGAATATTTTCTCAATCGATCAACGACTACTAGGATGGTATTGAATCCACTCGATTTGGGCAGGCCAACGATGAAATCAAAAGAGATGTCTTCCTAAATTCTGTTTGGAACAGGTAATGGTTGTAACAAACCTGCTGGTGCTAAGGCTTCATACTTGTTCTTTTGATAGGTTAGGCAATTTTGAACAAACTCCCAGACATCTTGCTTCATACCAGGCTAGAAAAAATTGGACGAGACCCTTTTGAAGGTCTTTAGGTAACCACCATGACCCGCAGATAAGGTATCATGTGACTCAGAAAGAAGCTTCTGGTGGAGAGTGGGACTGTCAGGAATTACAAAACGATTTTTATAATATAGTTTCTGATTCACCAACTGAAAATCTGGATGAGAGCGGGGGTCTTGAGATAAAGATGACATAATCTCCTAGGTATATGGGTCTACTTGAAGAGCTTCCTTCAAATCAATGAAATCCCAGGGTACAGGTAATGCCAAAGCAAGAAAATCTACGTGTTGTGGGCGACGAGAGAGTGCATCAGCTCCTTTATTTTCTTTTCCAGCTCGGTCTTTAATTGATAAATTGAAAGGGAGCATCTTGAGGATGAGTCTTCGCTGCTCATTGGTGGAAATTCTTTGCTCCAACAAGTACTTGACGCTAGCATGATCAATTTGAATGGAGAAGTATCGGCCCAATAGATAATGTCTCCATTTCTGTAAAGCAAGTACAAGGGCCAGCAATTCTCTATCATAAGTAGATTTCAAGCGGTTAGAGAAGGAGAAACCCTTACTGAAATAGGCAATAGCATGATCTGATTGGAGAAGTATGGCGCTAATGCCTGCAAAAGAAGCATTACACTCCACTATAAAAGGCTGAGTAAAATCAGGCAAACGCAAAACGGGGACAGAAATCAATGCTTGTTTCAGATCATTGAAGACCATTTCAGAAGCTGGAGACCAAATGAATCCATTTTTGCGGGTCAGATCAGTCAGAGGCCTAGCAAGGATGCCATAGCCCTTGACAAATCTACGATAGTATCCGGTTAAGCCTAAAAAACCATGAAGCTCCTTAACATTTGTTGGCACGGGCGACTCTTGAACAACTTTGATCTTATCTTGGTCTACTTTTACTCCTTTAACTGAGATCACATGACCCAAAAAGGAAATTTGTGCTTAACCGAACAAACACTTAGAAGCCTTAGCAAAGAAGTGATTGTCTCGAAGAAGCTCCAATGTAGTCTTCAAATGCTAGAAGTGTTATTTGATCGAATGGCTATAAATGAAGACGACCTAAAAAAATCATTCATACTGGCTTGGAAAGTAGATGGGGCGTTGGTGAGACCAAATGGAATAACAACAAACTCGTAATGACCAGAATGTGTTCAGAAGGTTTTCTTGGTGATGTCCTTAGGATTAACATGGATTTGATGATAGCTGGAGTGCAAATCAATTTTAGAAAAAATTGTCGCGCCATGCGATTCGTCAAGTAATTCATCAATATTGGGTATGGGATATTTATCTGGGATAGCGATTTAGTTCAAGGATCGGTAATCAATACACATGCGCCATGTGTGATCCTTCTTTTTCACCGAAAGGACAGGGTTGGCAAAAGGACTGGAGCTGGGCCATATAAAACCTGACTATAGCGAGTCATAGATTTAAGCTTCAATTTTAGATTTTTGATAGTGAGGGTCACAGTAAGGTCGAATATTGGGTGGTTTGGAATTCGGAAGAAGGGTGATGTGGTGAGTGTGGTGGCGAAATGGAGGTAAAGTCTTGGGTTCCTGAAAAATAGTCTCAAATTTGTTTAGTAAATGTTGTAATTTAAAGTTATATAGGTATGGATCACCTGATTCAGTACTCTTGGTAGCCAAATATTGGAAGGTAGCTTTTACTGGTGCATTGTCTGGGACCCCTTGCAACTTATATTTCTTCCCATTTAAATGAAAAATGAAAAAAATCTCATTCTAATTAGCTTGGATCATGTTGAGCGACGCAAGAAATTGAATGCCCAGCACAAGATCAACTCCTCCTATTGAAAAAGGGAAGTAATTTTGTATAAGTTTCAAGCTAGGTAATTGTACCTCAACGTTGCGGTAGATCCGGTTGCAGCGAATGACATCTTCATTTCCTATTTGTACACCAAATGTTGGAATAAACTAGATTGGAAGTTGCAGGTCATTGATGATGGTTTCGACAATGAAATTATGCATGGACCCACTATCAACAAGTATTAGGACCTCCTTATTACCAAGAGTCCCTTTTAGCTTCATTGTAGTTGCATTTGACTTATCCAAAATGGCGTGGAAGCTAATCTCTGAGAAGTCAACTTGTGAGCTATCTTTGTCATCATTGTCCTCGACTTCCTCGTCATTGCTATCAGTGATTTACAACAAGGAGAAAGCTCCTGATTTGCACCAGTGACCTAGCCCAAATTTCTCATTACAACAGAAACATAAGCCTTTGGCAATTTGATTCTGTTGTTCGACCTCCCAAGAACGAGATGAATTTGGCTGGGTTAATGGTTGGGTTATTATGGGTGGGGTCCGTGTGTTTATCAACAAGTTGGTGGTAGTATTTTGGCTTTCACGTGAAGTAGGACCTTTTGAGGGGTAAGAGTTGGTGTTGGGTCGGAATGAGCTGGACCAATTAGGTCCCTTGTTAACTCAGCTTGGAACTAATTTGGATTCAAATTCCAAGGCTAAACTCATGGCCTTGTACACAGTGCGAGGCTTATATATCCTCACATCTGCCTTAAGATCTTCGCGTAGGCTATTGAGAAAAACACCCAATAGGCAATGGTCAGGCCAGTTTGTCACTCGAGTTGATCGTCTCGCAAACTCTTACCAGTCTTCTTGAACAGTGCCAATTTGGAGAATGTTACATACGAATTCATCTAGGTCCTCAAACTCGGCAGGACCATAATTTTGTTGCAGTGCCTTAACAAGTTCCTCCCAGAAAATGAGAGTTTGCTCATTGTTAAGCTATGAGAATAAATCCAGTGCGTCACCTTCAAGGTACATAGCTGCAACATCAACCTTAAGTTCATCCGGAGTTTGATAGTAATGGAAATATTTCTTCGATTTAAGGATCCAACCACGGGGGTCTCCTCCTTCAAATTTCAGAAACTCCATCTTGGTGTGGGGGCGCCAATGGGGGTGTTTAATCCAGCATAGATTCTCGGCTTCTTCATCATCGTCATCCCAATGTGAAGATTGTATCTCTTTAGCTTCATTTGAGTGAGCTGGACTTTTGCCTATCTCACGACTTGTTTCTGGGCATTGGTTTTGTTGAAGCTGGGTTTTGAGTGCTGCAACATCAGCAGCCAAAGCAACAATAGTTATGAGCAGTTGCTGTGTGGAAGGGTCAGATGAGTGCGTGGTAGAGTGGTCGATGGTGGAAGGTTTGCGGGTGGGCCTGTATGGTTAGTGGTCTCATTGGTGGAAGGGTTAGATCATGTGTTCACCATGTGGATCTTTTACTGCTCTGATACCAAAATGATAGGAGCAGGAAAGGTAGTAGAGAAATAAAAGAATGAGGGAAGCACTTTTATTGATCGTAAAGTGCAAGAATCTTAAACACAATACAACCGATAAAATAGTCCTTTTGAGCGGACCAATCTCCAAGTAAAATATCAATTAACAAATCTTAGACTCTCTGTCAAAAACAAGTCCTAGGATATATATAAGAACTATCTAGGAGTATTATTCGCTAAAAATGCCTAAAAGATAGGTGATAAGGGCTAGTGGGAAGTGATGTTAGTGGGAAGTGAGGTTAGTGGAGTGCTCCACTCAATCCAGGTGGTAGAACTTGACCAAATCTCTAGGAGATAGATCAACATGGATACCCAACAGCTCAGTAAGTTGGACGTGGTCGACAACCTGCTCCTTGTCATGTGCTTTCTTCTTCTTTCTAGAATAAGTCAGTAGGAGAGTAGTGGTGGGGGTTGTATCAGTTTCAGCTCAAAGAGAAAAGTATCTGTGGAAAGCCATAAACAAAAAGTCATGACATGCCTCTCCAATTTCAATAATGTGAGTAAATGAGGAGCTAAATTTGAGGAACCTGACAACTACATAAATGTGAAGGGAGAAACCCACTTTGCCAGTCAACAACCCAAGATAGAATTATTTGCACGATTATAGGAGCAGATTCGAGTTTTGATGGAATTGGGAATTGGTGCAAGAAAGGAATACTCAAACTCTAGGGGAACTATTGATAAATCAGCACACCACTGATTTTGGGGGACATCCCTAGAAGGATAGTGCATTGTCACCCCACCTTCTGACACCGCACGAAGATCAACAGGATTTGACTTGGGACAATTCTTTCACCTCGACTGTTCTAAATAGGTCACTCATTGCCAAAACCCAAGCTTCCAGTCATGAAGTATACAATGGTCTGATGGATCCTATATGCAAATTATGTTACTGAGAATTATGGATCTGTATGGGATCTTAGATGTCGTAAAATGCAAAGGTTTTTGTTAGGACTCTAATTCATAAAGTGTATTACTGGAGGAAAAAGGGGCAAAATAGGGAAGTAGTAAGTGATACTGTAGTGGAGCAATATGTTGATGTAGTTACAAAATAACTATATGTGGGAGAGAAAGAGGATGAATGGGAATGATAGACAATCGAATTATAAAAGGAAAGTGGAAAGAGAGAGAGATTGTTCTAGAGAGTTGTAGAAAGGGGTGGGGCATTTTGTCTAGAAGGTGGAGCTTTATCCTAGAGAGAATTTATGGCGATGTTAGTTGGTCTTCTTATGTTGATATGTTTATTGTCTTTTATTTGAATACTAAGTTTGAATAGTAATATTTTCATTACCAACATTGATTTTTTTTCCTTAAGTGTCTGAGTTGATAAATTAGGACTGCTATAGGATTGTTTGTTGTGTACAGGGGGAATATTGTGTTTGTTGAACTATGAAGGAAGAATCTAATATATTTGGTATCAAAGCTGACTGGGATTGGGTGATAGTGTTGCGGTCTAAACAAAACAATATAAATTAAATTCTATCTAGACCAATTAGAGGCAAGCGCATCTCGTCGACAAGTAATATAAATCGGTAAGAACCAGATATCATACCTAAGAGAAAATCCAACACGTAAGACAATTAAATTAAACGATGAAAAATTACTTGAACGATCAAGAATTGATTGATTTGAAAATAAAATAAATTAAATTAAGCAAATCAAGGAAATATGAAAAATGCAAGGTATGAATTAAAACGATTAGATTTACTCAAATGACAAAAATCGATTAAGGTATTAGATTTCAATTAGATTGGAAACTAAAAATAAAATTGTAACGATGGATTGATTTAGGAAATACTTCACTTAAGCAAGTCGAACCCAATGTTTATGAGTGTTCCCTTCTCTTCTAAATCCGAGTCACCTACTTGGTTCATTGATAATTCGGAATAAAAGGCGTTAAATACAAGAAGCCTAAAATTAAGTTTGTTAATCTTAGGTATCCTTACACAAGATCCTAAGGTTGGTCTACACTTTAGTCTCAAGTATGTCACTTGATTAATTTTCCAACAAATTAAATTCCATTGGTTATGGCATTTAATCATTTAAGGCCTTAATCTAGGTGATCAAACTAAATTAGGATTAAGGGCGTGTTTGGAGGATGGCGGATCAGTCAAAATATTGGCTGATTCAAGTGTTTCAGCTGTTTGACTTTTTAAACAGCTGAAATACTTGTTTGGAAAGAACATGAAAAGCTAGTTGTTACATCTCAAAACGCTGAACTTGGAAACGCTATATAGGAGCAGCGTTTCACACAACTGTTTCACTTTTAACAAGTGAAAAACCAATTATACCCTTTAGATAAATAAAGCTATACATTAATTAATTTTTATAAATTAAATTAATGTCTAACTACAAGCCCTAAACTTTTTAGGTTTTTTATTTTTTTAATTTTAATTTTTTATAAAATTAAAAATAACATAATTATAATTATAATTAAATTTTTATTAAGTAATAATTAAATTTTAATTTTAATTTAATTTTTATTAAAATAATATAATTATAATTATAATAAAAAAGTAAAAAAAATAAAAAAAGCCTACACATAACGGGTGACAAATTCATGTCCTTATAA
>JAOQMS010000005.1:42298826-42311275 GCA_027563885.1 Erythroxylum longipes | reverse complement strand
AATTAATAACTTATATGTCCAATTAATAAATAAGATGTCAAAACTAAATAAAAGATATATACCATATATCTTAACAGTTGAGATTACAAAAAAAAAATACGTGTTCAGCCTCCAAAACCTCTAGAAAAAATCTAATCTTACACTAAAGCTAATTACTCCACCAAGAGCATTCTTTCCTATTTGCTACATCTAGATTTCATAAGCTTCGTTTACCATATTTTCTTTGACACCTTCAATGTGATAACAAAATTTGAAATCTGCAGCATCTGTTGCTCTACCTTAGCTTTCCATTTCACCATATCCTTGAACATTTCCTGTAAATGCAGAGATCATAAACAATTGATGTTAGTCAAATATGAATAAGAAAACTGATAACGAATAATAGATATTACCTCACAAGAAGAAATGAGCTGCCATAGTCAAACTTTGAATTCACAGTGGCATATGAATCTTTCTTCACATTAACTTGATCTTGCTCCCCAACATAGGCTACCAGTTCTTACGCGGTTCTGTTAATATTAAAAAAAAAGAACAATCAAGATTGAAAATAAAGGTAACAGGGTTTCGTGTTGTTTTTGTTCTCTATACATCCACTGTGCTCCATGTTAATTAACTAAGTTTTTCATGTTAGCACAGTAAACATGAAAACTTACCTTCAAAGCCACAATTCCAGCTTGAAGTGTCATTGGTTCCATCGTTTCCACCTTCTCCGTTTGCATCATTGTGCAAAACCAACAATCAAATCAGCCACTGGATGCAGCTTTTCAATTGAATGCAGCCCAATTCATTTTTTGAAGTCTGCTTTTACCTTAAAATTGTAGGAAACTAGATCAGATAGTGTGAACCCGTCATGCGCAATAACAAAATTAACACTATGATAAGGCTTGCGATTATTTATCTGAAGAAAGAGACCAAGTCAGTATTGTTAAATGAATGAGCAATAGCATACCATGACTATATAAAAGAAGGCATCTCAGAAGATAGCCAAGGAAAGACAAAAGGAAACAAACATGTCGATGAATACATGAATAATTCTTACCCCGTAGAGATCGGTAGATCCCGAAACAAGAGTGACAAAGGAGCCTTTCATTCCACAATCACCCTATTGATGTAAATCAGTAAAGTGAGGATAGATGGTAAATCAGTATACTGACGCAACCTTTATAAATCTTGAAAGGACTAATATAGAGAGGAATATATGATGAAACAACTAGGAAGAAAATAAAAGTCAAATAAACACCAACTCTATGAAGAAAAAAGAATACCTATTGGCTTGTCGAGATGGAATATTAAAGAAAGATAACGAAAATGAGAATCTTCAACAAGCAAGATCCAAAAATCTAATTTATGTTAGTCCTAGAACCCTAGTACTAAACGATTGGTTAAATACGTCTTAGGTTTAGTCTTATCTTCTTAGTTTGTTGATTTTATCTCTTGAGTTGTATCTCTAGCCTCTTCTGTTAGATGTAATCTTTCTTGTTGTATCTCTATTATATAAATTCATTGCCGGACCAACAATGTCCTTATGTGTCCTAAACAAACCATCACCAGAAACTCTTCTTCTTTCATGGTATCAGAGCTCTTGGCGATCAAAAACAATGTCTTTTACTAACTCATCTTCCACCTCTGCTGCCACTTGCTCAACACTCTCCTCTTCCATCTCCTCCTCTGCTAGCCTTCTTCCTACACCACAATTTAGCCACTTCATCAATGTTAAACTCACCAGAGACAATTAATTGCTCTAGAAAGCCCAGATCGTCCCTTATTTTTGAAACCAACACCTTTTGGGCTATGTTGATGGTTCTATCAAGACTCCTTCAACAATGGTTGCTGAAACGTCAAATGGTGAAACACATCAAGTTCCAAATCTTGCTTATACCATCTGGTATCAACGAGATCAGCTGGTTTTGAGCACATTATTGTCACCACTCACCAAGGATATTCTTGCGCACGTCCTGTTTCTCAACACCTCAGCTGAGGTATGGAATTCTCTTGAACAGATGTTCGCTTCTCGTTCAAAGGCAAGAATTATGCAGATACAACTTTAACTTTCCAACTTGCAAAAACAGGAAATTACAGCAATTAACTACTTCCACAAAGTGAAGAGTTTAAGTGAGACCATGGCTGCCATTGGACATCCTCTCAAAGAAGATGAGATTGTCTCCTACATGCTCGCCGGGCTCGGTTCAGAATACGATCCCCTTGTCACTTTAGTGACGACACGTCCAGATGCAATAACCCTCAATGATTTATATGCTTATCTCGTCTGCTATGAGCTGCGACTTGAGCATCACAACTTTGTTTTTCAGATGTCTTCATCAGCAAATCATGTCTCATAAAGAAGCTTCCAACAAGGGCGCACAGTACCAAATAGGCGAGGAAGAGGCCGCAAACGTGGCAGCTATCCAGGAAGATCCAACAATAACAACAATAACTCCTTCATAAACAATTTCAAGCCCACATGTCAAGTGTGTGGAAAACAAGAACATGATGCTCTTCGTTGCTACCATCGCTTCGATCATTCATTCCAAGCTCAAGACCAACATATTGCAGCTGTTGCAACCACTTCATATCCAATTGAGACCAATTGGTATGCAGACTTAGGTGATACCGATCACCTCACCAATGACTTGGATAGGCTAACCATCAAGGAATGATACACTGGATCAGACCAAGTTCAAGTCCCCAGCAGGACAGGTTTGCAAATCTCTCATCTTGGTCATTCAGCTATTTCTGGTTCATCTCATCCCCTTTATCTTACCAATGTTCTGTATGTTCCTCAAGTTACCAAAAATCTGTTGTCTGTCCACAAATTCACCTCTAATAATAATGCTTATTTTGAGTTCTATCCTAACTCTTTCTACCTAAAAGACATTCCAACAAAGAAAATTCTTCTTCAAGGCAAATGTAAGAGAGGACTCTATCCTCTCAGAGCATGCAAAGGTGTCAATTCTCTGATGAAGCAGCCTCCCATCATCTTCTCACTTCTGTGAGAACCAGACTCGAACAATGGCACAAGCGTCTTGTTCATCCTTCCCCAACAATCGTCTCAAGCATCCTTCAATCAAATAATATTTCTGGCTCTCCCAATAAGCAGTCCCATGTGTGTGATGCCTGTCAGCAAGGCAAAATACACCAACTATCGTTTAGTTTATCTACTCGTGTAACTTCTCAACCTTTTGAACTCATTCATACTGATGTTTGGGGGCCTGCTATTCCCTCAAAAAGAGGTTTTAAGTATTATGTAAGCTTTCTCGATGATTTTAGTCGTTTTATATGGTTTTATCTTTTAAATTGTAAGTCTGATGTTGAACGGACCTTCTTGCATTTTCATAAACATGTTGAGAATTTGTTAAATTTCAAAATTCATGCTGTCCAGTTTGATTAGGGAGGGGAGTACCAATGATTGCATAAATATTTCAAAGATGTAGGAATTTCTCATCGTATATCTTGTCCTCACATACACCACAAAATGGTGTTGTTGATAGGAAGCAGCGACATTTAATTGAAACAGGTCTCAATCTACTGGCATAAGCATCTATGCCTATTCGTTTTTAGAATGGTGCTATCCTCACTTTTTGTTATCTCATAAATAGATTGCCAAGCAAAGTTATTAATAATGAATCTCCTCTTTCTCGTCTGTTTCATACTTTACCTAACTACAATATGCTAAAAGTTTTTGGTTGTGTTTGTTAGCCCAATCTTAGGCCATATAACAAAAGAAAACTTGAATTTCAAACTAAAAAATGTGTCTTCCTTGGATACAGTGATATACACAAGGGATAAAAATGTTTGCATAGGTCTTCTGGCCGAGTTTATATTTCTTGGGATGTCATTTTTTATGAAACGGTTTTTCCCTTTGCCAAAACTGAAAACAATTTTCAGCACACCAATTCCACTATTCCAAACCTTGTCACTCTTCCTTCCTAACTCAGTCCTCAAACCTCCACATCCTCTGAACCAATTCTAGTTAATGACCAAGTGGGGGGTTGCACTCCTACTCCCTCATTAACCAACACAACTAATTCTAGTTCAAGTTTTTCAGGTGATGGTGTGAAGTCCAGTTCTGAAGGAAGCTCTGAAGGAATTCTACTTGCTGCTTCTAAACCAGTGCGCATGGCTTAAAATAAAGGACATCAGATGAGGACTCGATTACAGAACAAATTGTCAAAATCGAAACAATTTACAGACAGCACCATTCGTTATCCACTCAACCGAAAGGGGTTTGCTACTATCTCCACTGTCACACCAGCTACATACGCTCAAGCTACGACACAATCTCACTAGTTTCAAGCAATGGACTTTGAATTTCAAGCTCTCATATAGAACAAGGATTGGCATTTGGTTCCTTTTCTACAGGGGCAGAATGTTATCGACTTCAAATGGGTCTACAAAGTGAAACAAAAATCTGATGGCTCCATTGATCGATACAAAGCGCATCTTGTGGCAAAGGGGTTCAAACAACGTCATGGCATCAATTAAGAAGATAAGTTCAGTCCAGTTGTCAAGCCTACAACTGTCAGACTCATCCTTTCAATTATTGTTGCTCATGGTTGGAGTCTTAGATAGGTAGATGTGCACAACGCATTTCTTCATTGTGTTCTACAGGAAGAAGTTTACATGCGCCAACTGCAAGGATATGAAGATCCAAACTTTCCTGGATTTGTATACAAGCTCGACAAAGCACTTTATGGGTTGAAACAAGCTCTAAGAGCGTGGTTTTCACGACTGAGTACTAAGCTTCATGAGCTTGAATTTGTATCCTCGAAGGCTGACACCTCATTGTTCATTTTCAAGTCATCACAAGTACTCATCAATATGCTTATATATGTGGACAACATGATTATAGCTAGTTCAAGTTCATGTGCTACTGATAAGTTGATTCAGTAGCTGAATAGAGAGTTTGCTTTAAAGGATCTAGGAAATTTGAGTTACTTTCTCAGTATTGAGGCATCTCATGTCAAGAAAGGTTTGCTTTTTACTCAAAAAAAACGTATTGCAGATCTGCTACTGCGAACAAAGATGACTAATTGCAAACCGATATCAACTCCTATGGCCAGTTCAATGCAGCTATCCAAGACTTAAGGAACATCACGATCAGAAGCTAAGGTATTTCTATATAGAAGAACAGTTAGAGCGCTGTAATATTTTACTCTCACTCGTCCAGATATTGTTTACTCTGTGAACAAAGTATGTTAGGATTTATAAGCTCCAACTGATACTCATTGGGCAACAGTAAAAATAATACTTTGCTACATTAAAGCAACTTCATCAACGAGGCTCTTCATTCAGCTGTTGAAGTCCCAACTTCTCAGTGCCTTTTCTGATGCTGACTAGGCAGGGTGCCCTAACGATCGAAGGTCTACCAATGGGTTTGCTATTTTCTTTGGGTCGAATCTTGCATCTTGGAGCTAGTAAAAACAGTCAACAGTTTCTCGCTCGAGCACGAAAGCTGAATACAAGGCAATGGCAAATGCTATGACAGAATTAATTTGGTTACAATCATTGTTGAAGGAGCTAGGAGTCTACCAGTCAATATCATCCTCTTTGTGGTGCGATAATCTTGGAGCTACCTACTTGTCGGCAAACCCGGTGTTTCATGCGAGGTTAAAGCATATTGAGATAGATTTTCATTTTGTCAAAGAACGATTGGTAGCAAAGTCTCTCGATGTTCGGTTTATTTCATCGTCAGAATAAGTCGCAGACATTTTTACTAAAGTGCTCAATCGAGAGTTGTTTCACAAATTTCATCATAATCTCAACTTGGTTTCACTAGCTGAGATTGAGGGGAAGTGTTAGATTTAGTCTTATCTTCTTAGTTTGTTGATTTTATCTTTTGAGTTGTTGTAATCTCTAACCTTTTCTGTTAGATGTAATCTTTTCTATTAGATGTAATATTTTTTGTTGTATCTCTATTATATAAATTCATTGTCAGACCAACAATGCCCTTATGTGGCCTAAACAAACCATCACCAGAAACTCTTCTTTTTTCAATACCAATTATTAAACCAACCACCAGAAATTGTGAAAACTGTTACCTGCTTACCTTTAAACTCATTTGAATATTGAGCGACAAATTTTAAATAAAAGAGATGCCATTAAAAGGCTTCCACCAAGGATATGGAGTTAAATAAGTTCCTTGTGATAGATATATACTATTAACCATGCAAATGTAATAGTATAGTTTTTGGATGTTTTTCATTGAACAATTATTGAATTGTATTTAATTGGAGATTTGCATAATATGAATATGTGTTAGTACATTTTATATGTATCTAACTGGACCAAGTTGAGAATGGTTATTTTATACTGATTATTAAAACATATTCTTGAGTACATTAGAAATAAGAATTATGTTCTTAATCTTGATTTAGTTAATATGAACAAATATACATTGTCTTGTACTTTAATTCATTAAAGAGTGAGTTTCAATTATCGGGACAATAATACTCGGTGAATTGGGCAAAGACAATTTGTATTTGTGAAATATTAATTAATGATGAAATCCATGTCTCGGTATAGAGAATGATGATGCACTTTAAGAAAGCTTATAAGGTTTCATTGTGTAAACCCTGCAGATGGATTTTTAATCCGACACATGAAATAAGTTGAGCAATGATCTTAAAGATTAAAATTGTTATTTAAATAAATTGTCAGTAATTTATTTTATTTGACAAGCATCTGTAATCTTAACATGGGGAACAAAATTTATTATGTTGAGGAAAGTTAAAATTAATAAGGATTTTAATCATAAATTTTTAGTAGAATAATTTATGATTAATTATAATAAGAATATATTGGTCCTGTATATTTTCTTATTATAATTTTACTCTTATTAATTTTTCCCTGTGGTCTCTGTCGTGCCTCAATTGTTTGGATCACACGTGTGTTATTTGTAATTTAAATAAGCAACATATTATTTTAAATTAAATAGAAAAAATCTGTTGTTTTGGAATTACAAACTGCATAATCTTATCAGGAATTTCTTATCCAGAAAGGAGAGGTTTTTCGATATATATAAGCTTTTCTTCCTATCGAAGAGGGATTATGATATTTGAAAAACATAGAGAGAAAACAGAAACTCTCTTAAAAACTCTCTTGAAAACACATGATACATTCTTGCTGCCCACCAAGAAATAAGGGTTAGAGAAACAATTAAAGTTACACGACAGAAGACTGTAAGGATAAGAAGATTAGCGGAAAGAATTTTTTGTGGAAAGAAGATCAGTTACTGATTCCGTGCTTCAACAGGTTTATCTTGTTTCGATTCTTGTGATTAGTTTGCCTGTATATGTATTTCTGATCCTGGGTTCCTTTCGCTGTGAATACTGTTGATTCCTTTACCTTGGACTGAAGGATTTAGTCGTGTATTGACAAGATCAGTGCCGTCAAACCAAAATGTAAAATCTTCCCGCTGAATAAATCACAAACCCATATCTGAAATAAATCACCAACCGTAACCCCAGAAATCAATGTCATCAAAACTCCAGGCTGTTTGGAAACCTTCGAATTGGATTCATTGATGAATTGGATTCAATTACATTTGTGGGATTGAATTAAATTCGATTTATACTGTTTGGAATAAATCTATAAATATTATAATTGAATTCAATTACATTGTTTGGAACACAATAAAAATGAATCCAACTACTTCATATGACTTTTTTTATCCTTAACTAAAAATAGTATGTAATTAATGTGCGTGTGTTTTGTAGTAATTTGTATATTTATTAAGTGTATATTTGGAAAAAGAATTTGTAATGTTTTGAAAAGAATTGGCTCTTCAATTTACACATTAAATTGAACCATTTGAGATGTGAATTGAATTCATAAAGAAAATGAAATTCAATTACGTGGTTGAATTCAGGTCATCTCTTTTTTAGTATTTCAAACGCATAAATTGAATTTAATTATATAAAATTAATGAATTGATTCTAATTCATTGGATTCTAAACTGGTTGTAAAACTCACAAAATTTACCAAATCCGAATCCTAAAACCCAAAAGCCAAAGCGCCAAATTCGTTAAAAAGAACTTATAATTCACAATTAACCTAGTAAAATGACCGAGAGACAGAGCTTGTTGGTAGGTCTTTCTTGGGGTTGGTATGCCGACAATATTCTTCAACTTGCCTTGATGGAGCATATCAGCGATACGATTAACAATGTGCTTGGTGGTGGAGCCGGTGCTTAGACCAACAACCATGTCGGACTCTACGAATTCGACAACGTGGTAAGTGGTGATTATTTTAGGGCATCTTGGGTTAGAATAATAGGGGATAAAGAAGGAGCATCTTTAGATAGGGCCTATGATCCAATAATAGGAGGGCATGGTGAAAGTGAGGGTGAGGATGACGGTGGTGTTGGTGGTAACGGTGGACCAGTGGAGGATGAAGCACTTGGTAAAACGGGAAGCCAAAAAGGGTTTCATTTTTTATTTTTCAGAAATAAATAGAATCATGTTTGCTAGTCGTGTTAATCCACCCAAATCTAATCATGTTTGCTGGTTGTGTTAATCCACTCAGATCTTTTGTGCCATAATCTCTATTCCCATGTTCCTAAACTGTTTTCATCCCTTCATTATAATAACTAAAAGAATTGAAAGGTCAAGAAAGCTTTGGAACAAAGGGAACCGTGAAAAAAGGAACAAATTAAAGATCTATTGTTTTGTTAATCATGGAGGAAAACTCAACTTCTCCAAGCAGCGAAGAAAGCCGTTTTGTTTAGGTTCCCATATATGGTGACAATGTTCAAAATCGTCGCAAATATGGACTCTTTAGTGGCGATTTTCATAAATCTGTCGCCAAAAATTTACTATTAGTGACAATTTTTGAAATTGTCACAAAATGATTTTCCAATGAATTTTAGCAACAATTTTCAAAAAATAGTCACTAAAGAGTCCATATTTGATGATGATTTTAAAAATTATCACAAAATGGTTAATAAGAGTAGTGATGTTTTCAAAACATTGCCAGTAATAATAAACTTTTGGTGATAATTTTTAAAAAAGTAGACTTTTAATGACGATTTTTAATATATAGCCAAATATCTACTTTATTGTAGTGAAAGGAATGAATATTACATAAGAAAAAATCTTACAAGGAGCGGAGATGGATTACTTGAAAAGGCGATCTTCATCATACTCTTTTAAGCATGAAAGATCTTATCTTACTTTTAAACCAACGTAATAAGCATAGTGTGGACCTACAATTATGATAGGCGCTCTCTGAGCCTGATTCGATAACAAGGTTAGTTAGGTAGTCGATAGAATTTAAGTGAGTTTAACGTATACTAGGGCTGTAGCTAAGATTACATGATCCTTAGGCTTGACTTCTAGGGTTCTTATTTAATAACTATCTAATTGGGTTATGGTCATATAAATATGTAACTATATATAAACATACCAATTAAAACAATTATTCCTCTCTTTATTTCACAGTATTAGAGCCAATCTTGGTTATTTGAAATCTCCTCTCTTTTTTTTAGTTTTTCATTATGAACATAGCTACTTACTAATATAAAATTTAAAATATAAAATTTCTCTATTTATTAATGAACATTCAGAATATGTATAACAAGATTAAATTACTCACCTAATTTTATTTAGTAAAATAAAAAGATATGATATAATTTCATCAAAATACACATAAGTAATTGTAATATACAGCCTCTCTACTGTTCGCTGTTTCACGCGATACATAACTATTGTGTTTTTGAAAAATAAAAATTGATTAATAGAATTAATAGTAAATGATTAGGAGAATAGATACTCTCCTATAACCAAAGTAAGCCAAAACGATGGGAAAATGAAAATTCTGAATTAAGAAGAGGCATGAAACGACGTTGCGTCTAGAATAAGAAGAGGCAATACTCGACTTCCTTAGACGATACTCGCAAGAAATGGTTGCGAGATGAAGTCAAATTATTCTTGCAAATTAGTAATTCCATTGAAATATTTAAAGCTTTTGTATTTTGAAAAAAGGAACATTTCTAGTATTTATAGATGTCAATTCCAGCCCGATCCGGCCCGGTTTTTGCCCAAATTTAGGAGCCACGGGCCAATCATGGTCTGTCCGGGCTCGGCCCACAGCCCGGTCATTTTGGATAAAATGGCGTCGTTTTGTTCAAAACGACGCCGTTTTGTTCAAAACGACGCCGTTTTGTCTTTTTTAATTAAAAAATTTTAGACGGGCCAACCACGGGCCGGACGGCAGGTGGGCGGGCCGAGCCGTGGGCCAGTCCATCCCGGTCTGTAGTGACTGAGGGCCTGGATCCGGTCCAGTCCATTGACATCCCTAAGTATTTTGCTAAATGGTAAGAGTTGTGAAGAATTTAATATCTTTAGTTATGATGTTAAAGTTTAATAAACTCAGCTTGAGTATCTAACAGTAATGAATTTTTTGGTTGATCATAACGCTCAATTTAATTCTTCCACTCACGAGGTCTTCATCTTGATACTTCTCACAAATATCAATGCATTTGTTACTCCTAATATTCAGACTTCTAGAGCAGAAAGTCATCCCATAGAGGAGGAGGGACAAGAAATTGAAACAATAGGAATCAAGGCGCAGAGGAATTATTAATATTGTCATAAGTCGGGCCGAACCAAATTCCTATGTCGCAAGTTGCAACATAGAGCTCATAAATCCCATTCAGCTCATGTTACATCTACTACTTACTACACTTAATTATTTCATCATCCAAGAAGACAATCACTAATTTTGCAAATATATTTGTTAAATTCACTTAGTACCAAGAAGCATTAAAAAGTTCATCCTTTACCATATGACTGCTATTACTAACTCAAGTAATACAACTATGTGTCTCTGTTCCTCTTCTTCACAATAGATCATTGATTCTGGTTCTCTGATCGTATAATAATAGGACATTGAATTAGTTAAAGAAAATGTTTAAGTTTTAATTGGTGTGAAACTGTTACAAAATGGTATATAATAAATATGAAGTAAAAATTATAAGAATAAGTAAAAATAGTATAAAATAAAATACTTTATTGAAATAAAAATACACTAATACTCTCTATTAATATATAATAAACTAATAATAAATTTAATCATTTAAACTCACATTGAATCTAACATTAATTTAAAAATAATCACAAAATTATTTTTATATTATCATTTATTTCAATAATATTTTATATTCTAGTAGTGGATACCATCAACTAGATCAAAGCTCTCGTAATAGCAAATAATGCGGTTCAGAACTTGTCCGATAAAATGAAACATAGCTGGGCTTGGTCCTTTTGCCATATTTTTGTGTAATGCCATTGTAATATGAAAAACCGTGGGGTAGTAATTTCGTAAACTTTTCCCGATTTTATCGTGGTTGTTTTTGGTACAAATAAAAACAAAAATTAATCAAAAGAAAAATAACAGATGACACCAGAAATTTAGTAAAACAATTCAGCACTCTTTGCCTACGTTTGCGGGGCCCTCACCTATATTAATTACTTTCACTGAAGTACAACAGAATTACTCAAAGTTTTATTGAGTCAACATCACTCAACCCTTGACACTATCACTCAACTTCACTTCCCGTGAAAAAATTTCACACCCAATAACACGACCAATTCGTGTTAACTTTAACAAAGGATTTTCTCAATGCTCTTTTTAATTAAAAGACAATTAATAAAAAATAACTCAAGTGATAAATCAACTAATAATAATAATAGAAAACATTTGAGACAGAAACATAACCACTTCCCTGTGGGTTCAACTCATCTGAAGCCTAATATGATAGTTGTTCACTCTACTGCTGCCATCAATTTGCCATAGGTAAACATGCACCAACCGTAAATCACTTTATCTTCCAATTTGTCGTATGTTCTTTTTCACTCAAAAATCAATTCACCGTCAACACCTAACACCACATACACATATTACGCACAAACCCATCAGCCTTAGATTGCCATATATCCCATCTATTTTTCCAAGCCACACACACGTAGA
The DNA here is from genome assembly GCA_027563885.1 of Erythroxylum longipes. Lineage (NCBI taxonomy): Eukaryota > Viridiplantae > Streptophyta > Magnoliopsida > Malpighiales > Erythroxylaceae > Erythroxylum > Erythroxylum longipes. The sequence continues at coordinate 42,299,308 of JAOQMS010000005.1, read as the reverse complement.
TAATTAGCTGAAAACACGCAAGCGTCTCTTACACAACACAAGCCGTGACTCCCATAAGGGTTTCAAGCAAAACCCACGTAAACTATTAGATGAAAAACAAGCACAACCCACTCACTGCACACACACAATAATCACGCAACTTCTGCCATAAATCTCATCTAGTCCTCCAGCCATAGACATGTATATTTTTAGCTAAAAAGAACACCTACTTTACTCACTTCATGTGCACACACCTGCACCTCATACTCACTGTTGTGCGGAAACGCTAATTAATTTGGAGTGAAAAATAAACAAAAAAAGGAGAGCCTAGAGGGAGAGAGAAAAGGAGAGAGAGTTGCATCAAAAGTCACATCTCTACTTACAACAAATTTCTTCTCATCTGGACACCAGAGTCGGTATCCTTTAACGCCAGTGCTAAAGCCCATAAATAGAGCTTTCTTTGCTCTTGGATCCAACTTGCTTTCCCTGACATGATAGTAAGT
>JAOQMS010000005.1:42267734-42293765 GCA_027563885.1 Erythroxylum longipes | reverse complement strand
TAACATGCTAATTAACTCCAAGGTAAAATAATATAACAAGACCCCAAAATAAACTAATCATGCTTATTTATCAAAAAGAACAAGAGGCATATAAAAGGGAGATACAGGTGGCGTGTTAAAATATTTGTATAAAATACAGGTTAAAGATCCTAATTTCTTTTATGCCATTCAAGTAGATGAAGATGATTTGATAACTAATATATTTTGGCCAGACGCAAAGATGAGGAATGACTATTTAGACTTTGGTGATGTTGTTTGCTTTGATACTACTTACAAGAAGAATAGTAAGGGTTGTCCACTTGCTTTGTTTGTCGGTGTGAACCATCACAAGCAAACAACAGTTTTGGTGTTGCACTTCTATATGATGAGACTACTCTTACATTTGAGTAGTTGTTCGACACATTTGGTAAAGCAATGTCTGAGAAAAATCCTACAACTATTCTTATTGATCATGATGCGGCAATGGCAAAGGCATTAGCTTCAAGATGGCCTAATACTCATCATCAATTATGTATCTGACATATTTATCAAAATGTTGCAATCCATTTGAGTGGTGTTTTTTCTCAGTTTAAAGATTTTTCAGGGGATTTCAGCTCATTCATCTATGACTATGAAGAAGAAGATTTTTCCAATGCATGGAATAAGATGCTACAAAAATATGAACTTGAAGATAATGATTGGTTGAAACGTATATTTCATATAAAGAAAAAATGGGTTTTAGTTTATAGACGCCAAATGTTTTGTGCAAACATGACCACCACCTAACGAAGTGAGAGCATGCATAGCATTGTAAAAAGCTACGTAAGTTATCAGCATAACTTTTTACAATTTTTTAATCACTTCTGGAGGCTTATTGATGATCGTTGATTTGATAAGTTAAAGCTGATTTTAGAAGTAATGTAAACACTCCAACATTGTCAGCACCTGTTCAAATTTTAAAGCATGCAGCTATTGTCTACACACCAGAAGTGTTTAAATGTTTTCAAGATCAATGGAATCATTCTCATGCTTCTAGTTTTCTTCTTTGCGGTGAAGATGGTACGACTGCAAAATATGAGATCAAAGAGTTACTTTAATATGGCCACTTATGATTCATTAAATTGTCAGAAGTTTAAGTTTGTTGGCATTTTATGTTCTCATATGTTTGGTTTTTAACTTGAAAAATATTTTGAGAATATTGAGTAAGTATATTTTGAAAAAATGGACACAGAAAGCAAAATCGTGGTACCTTGATAATAAAAACTCCACTATCAATGAAAGTGAAATGGATCCTAAGATGTTATCAAGTATATGGTACAAAGAATTATGTGCATTAAGCATGCGATTGGTTACAAGAGCAGCAGAGAGGAGAGATACTTCTAAAATTGTGAAAGGTCAGCTTCTCAACATGTTAAAGATGGTTGATGAGGTATTGCAAGGTAAAGAAATAGTTGATGAAGAGAACCTAATATTACAACATGAAGGGTTGACCCAATGATCAATACTAAAATGAATCTAATCAATCAAACTGACATTAATTTGGGTCAAAGGAATAACATAAGAGGTGTCAAATTAAAGACAAAACCTACATTAAGTAAGAGATTGAAGAGTGGATTAGAGAAAAGTTCAAGGAAGAGAAAGAATGTAAAAAAATGCAAGACTTCAACAAATATGGTAGATTCGACACTCATCCCTCTTTCCAATACTCACGTTATATTTATGCTAATTTTATGTTTTCAAAGCTTTAATGTATATAATTTATATACTGATAATTTTAAGTAATTTTTCTTTAACTACTCTATTCAGGATTCTAAAGATAATTCCCAACATACCCGTACTATCTCCAACATACAACATCCCATATTACATCAAGATCAGGTTAGCTTTCGGTAATTAATAATGTCGCATGTGTTGTGATACTGGTTTTGAACAAATTTCCCTTATTTGTTATGACAAATAGCAAATGCAACTGCTTTGTGTTTCAATGGATTTTACAAGTATGTTTTACAATCATAGAGACTGTAGAACACATTCTCATGTTCTATTTCTAATATTGTCTTTTGGGCATAATCGTTTACTGAATTCAAATTTGTTTTTATGAACCACTTGGTTATGACAAATACGAAATGCAACCAATTAGTGTTTGTAAGGATAACACAACTATGCTTTACACTCATTATCATTCTGGAACAAATTCTCAGGTATTATTTGTAATATTTTCCTTTTATATTATTTGTAATATTTTCTTTTTGTAATATATTATTAATTTTCGAATGATTTATCATGTTATGTCATTGATGCAGAAATAAGTAAACAAAGTATTAGCGCTATTATCCCACCTTCAATGCGCATGACTGTTTTACTAATGGTAATTTGAAGAAAGTTTTTATCTTAATTTCAATTTTTATTAATAATTGCATTTCATGTTTATAATTGTATTAATTAATTAAAATGCATGTTGATTGACAGGCCCAATAAACATTCGGTTTTGAAAATTTAGGAGAAGCAAACAATTTAGGAGTTTGTATTTCAAAGGAGCACTATGGTTGTTGTCTTCATGCTAAAAAGTTTTGTATTTGTAAGAGAGGAGTCTGATGTAAATTTAGGTGAAACCCGAATGTTGCTGTTAGCATACTGAAATTCATTCATTTACTGCATTGTAATCCATTTACTGTAAAATGTTCAGAAAACAACTTATTCTTACATTTACTGTAAATTGTTTAAAAAAACATGTTCTTATATGTTACTGCAATGTAATTCATTAACTGAAAAATGTTAAGAAAACAACTTATAATTCTAGGATTTTGGAAGTTAAATGTGCTAAGCCACAGCTGTGACTTAACTTGTATGGCCGTGCATGAAAGTCACGGTCGTGACTTAACTCTTGTATGGTTGTGCATGAAAGTCACGGCCGTGACTTAACTCATGCATGTTGTGCAAGTTAACATTGCATGGTCGTGTATGAATTAACTAATGAATTGAACGGCCGTGCATGATTGTTTATATATATCTTCTCATTTGTTATGGCTTGGCCCTTTTATCGCAGATATTGGTGGACAAACACCTTTCTTGTATATTTTTCGAGAAAGAGAGTTAGTATATGATTTATTCAAAGCTGCCACTGGTATGATAATGATACATAATTATTTTTGTATCAAAGGAGTAACTGTTGATTTACCTCATGGCTCGATAGATAAATGTTTAGATTTCTACAATTATTTTTTAGTAGGCGTTGCGAAATATCAAAAACTTATTACACGAAATCTTATTTTTTTAGAACGAGTAGAAGGAATAGGTTTTGTTGGTGCAGATGAAGCAATAAATTGGGGGTTATCTGGACCAACGCTACGAGCTTTTGGGTGGCAGTAGGATCTTCGTCAAGTTGATCGTTATGGGTGTTTAGACGAATTTGATAGAAATCCAGTGGCAAAAAAAGGCAATTAATTAGCTCGTTATTTATTTCGAATTGGTGAAATGACATAATCAATTAAAATTATTCAACACACTCTGCAAAGAATTATGGGGGGGCCTATGAGAATTTAGAAAATAGGCATTTTAATCGACGAAAGGATAGAGAGTGTCATGTTATCAAACTAAATATTTAGGTATCATATTTGGTTTATTTTATATTGCTTCATATTAAACTTATTAGTTTCTTCATTATTTGTAACATTTCTTTACATGGGCGGTTGCAAAATTTCTATTCTGTACGTTGATATTTTTCAAATAAATAAAGAGAAAATACGTGGAATTTTTTAAACAACAATTGGTATTTTTATTACGTTTGCTAAAGCCTATTTTTTCTTGTTCATTCATACACAACAAGATGGACTTTACATAGACTACGAATGGACCAACTATTAAATCTCGAATGGAAATTTCTTTTACCTATTGCTCCAAAAAAGGAGAACTATGTCAATTGTAAGAACTGACTAAATTGAGAATTCCCATACTAATGAATTGTCAAGTGGATATTCTCATAAGGATATAAATGCATATTTTTCCTTTGACCTGAGATCATCATAGTAATCAATAGGTCAGTTATTATGTTTTGATGCCAGACATCTAGTGTAAAAACATGCTAGTTGAATGGTCATTGGATATAATTAAGTATCTATCTGATTAGTGGTGAGTCAAGAAGGGATCCATCGGCTCTAGGTAATGAGTTTGAGCTCTATGTTATCATTAATTTTAATGGTTGCATGAAGACCTTGGCTAGGGCGATTGAATGAGTAAAGAAAGGAGTTTTTTAAGTCATCAACCAATCATTAATGATCGACATGTAACATAGTTGGTTATCTAATAAGGTTTGACAATTAAACCATATCTTAGGATAATCTAGAGTAGTTATGATAAAAGGTATTAATACATTATCCTTAACCAGGTTCTGTCTTTGTAAAGTTGTTACTTCACACTATCTGGTCATTAAGGAGTATTGTTAGATGCCAACCTTGATTAGTAATTAATTGGATTAATTACTATCGACTTAGTGATGAACCTATGTGGTCACACACTTACAAGTGTACTACTTCATGTTTATAATTATTTAATTTATTATGAGATAATTTATTAAATAATCTAGATGGCACGCTATTATATTTTTGCCAACATAGAGAATATAATTAATATTGGAAACTATCTTGTGCGAAATAAATAAATAAAATAAAAATATTTTTGTTTCATTCCCTTTTATAAAAGAAGAAGGAAAAAGGAAAAGAAGAAATACAAAAAAAATTGTATGTGTGCATTTTTTTAATATGGCTCGAACTTTTTCAATTTATTAACCAAAATTGTAGTATTTTTTATTTCTTCCGTTTTGCACGTTAAAAACAAAACTGAGAAGAAAGGAATTTTTTTAACCTCTCCTTTTCAGTTCTGTACATTGGAAACAAGAGAGAAAGAGGCCAAAAAAAATTTTCTCCATTCTTGAAGAAAAGGTTCTTTAAATTCCTCTATATCCATATCAAGTGTTGAAAGTGGAATGTATTTCTCGATGTGGAGTGTATAAAGACTTCATATTTTTGAAGTTCACTACCGTTCAATCTTTATAAATTCCAGGTATTTGTTTTTATCTATTTTTATTATTAATATGAATTTAAACGCAATAGATCAATTTAAGATTGCAACTTTGTTTCCTCTGCGTATGCAATCCTTCAGTTTATTTTGTCTTTACCAGGAACTCTCTTCCTTGGTTAACAAAATTTGTAGTTTTATCGATATCTGTGAGTTCTTTAATTCTTTTTTTCCCTTATTAAGGAAATAAGGTAATTAAGCGGTATACTATATATATTCTATATTATAACTTCTTTTAATGACCTATGGATTTTCTTATTATTTCTAATTGGATGATCCATTAATTCAATTAACAGAGCATTATATATGGATATTTTTTTTTAGATTTTATTGGAGATTGGGAATAGATGGACTTTCTATAGGACTAGTTTTACTGATAGGATTTATCACCACTTTAGCTACTTTAGCGTCTTCGCTGGTTACTCGGGATTTCCAATTATTCTCTTTTTTTATGTTAGTAATGTATTGTGGTCAAATAGCAATGAAAATAAATAATGCAAACAACAATTTTCCCAACATTCCAGACGATTTTACTTAAGCAAAACAAATAATACTAGACAATAGACAACAATTTTCCTCAGTAATAGTAAAAGATATCAACAATCATTTCAACAAACACAACTTAAGAATTGGAAAGTCATAATACTCTATGAACAAGTTATTATTTACATATTTAGCCAAAATTAACAAGCACTTCAATTAAAAGAACCATCAAACAAGTATGATAGATACTCACTCAACTCTTCATCCTCTTAAGCATTTAAAGGTAAGATATGTATTCACTCATCATTCATTTCATGTAAGGCATCTACCATAAGCTTGCTTACCAATTCAATCTACACCACTCATATCAAACATAAGCATCAATCTGAAGGTCTTTATTTAGGTTGTAATGGAGTCGAGCTAAGGGTCGGAAAAAGGAAAATTGTTGGTTAAAACCACAACATAAATTGAGCATTTAAACATAGACAAAAGAATGACCATAAAATAGTCAATTCTTCCCTCTCACTTAACAAAATTATTCTTCCCTCTCACTTAACAAAATTAACACTTCTTATCTCTCCTCTTCTTTTCATTTTATGCTTATCTTCTCTTCCTTCCTTTTCTTTTCTTTTTTTTCATTTTTTCCTTCTTATTTTTCACTATATTTTTCATTTTTTTGTATTTATGATTATAAAACAAGGAAATCAAGAGAAGAGAAATATAAAGGAGAAGTGAAAATCTCCACAACCATACCTATCCTTAATACAATAGTGAACTATACATTATATGATTCCCCACACTTATTCCATAAACCCAATTATCCTCATTCAAATGCTCAACTTGCTTTATGGTAGGTACAACGAAGACGATAAATAATCAAGGTCAGGGCTGATATTTGGGTTTAAAGAAAGAAAATGTGTCATGTTAAGCTCAAAGGGGATTTACTAGAGGTAAAATTATGGTAGCCTTTTAAGCAAAAGGGCTAAATCCTAATTGCCTTCATAGTTTCAATATTTGCATAAGATCGTATGATTTGGACTAGTATCTACAAGCAAGTTATGGAGTTCCTTAATCATGAAAGAACACTCTTGACAAAGAATTACGTAATTTGGTCTTTAATGTTTCAAAAAGGCTCAAAATCTTACTAAATAAAAGGTTTCATTCATCTGTCATAACAAGCCAATGTCCTTTTAAGCAAAATCTAAGTCAATTAGTCTAACATGCAACTATACTTATTCACCCATATTATGCATTTCTAATCCAAATTGAGTTAATTTAATAATCATGCATATCTAACTACTAAATGAGAAAACAAACACACAAGACACAAATAATCATTGTTTTCTTTTCTTCTAAACTATTACTCATGTAGCACTTAAACATCACTTTGCCCTTGATGTGATAAGAAAATGAAAGGGTGATCTAAGAGGCAAAAGAATGAAAGGAAGAAGAATGAAAATGAAAAGAAATTAAAACAACAACCAATAAAAAGGGAAATATTAGAAACACGATACTGAGATGGGGGTGGGGGCTGCCCGAAGTGAGCATTCAAATTGGCAATGAAGGTTCGAATCTCTGCCAAGCTAGCTTCAATGTTGTGGAGCCTGTCATTTGTTCACCGTTCAAATACTATCAATTGATTTATCAGTAATTGATACTCCAAGGAACTATATGAAGATGTCTGATGCATATGTTGGGATTAGGGAGGTGGAACATCATCTTCTTCTAAAGTTTCCATTTCTATAACTCGAGTTCGCTTGCTGCTCGATGCTTCCCCATCTTATCATGGATAAGAACATAGTGATCGCCTTGCCACCTGATAACCTTTATTGAGACCAAAGATTTCAAATCAAGAGTCGAGGTTCCCAAAACTAGCTGCATCAGTATGGGTGTTCTCACGGTTAGCAAGCCAAGATGTTCTGCAATTTGGGTCACAAATGCCCCCAACAACTATTTTTCCTCTACTAGATTGAGCCACTTCATATAAATGTAGACTTAACCAACTACCAGCATTAAAGGGCCTCACATGTATCATGCACCACAAAACAAATAAGTCATTTTTAGAAACTACCCCATTGTTATCTCTTTTACCGAATAGTGTAAAAGTTAAAAACTGATGGAGATAACGAAGGGCAGGGTCTACGATAGCAAATGCTTTAGACTGACTAGCAGGAAACACTTTCTTAGAATTAGTCAATTGTGACCAAAACACGTTAGCCACAAATTCATCATGATATTCATAGAAAGCAGTATTTGGAAAGCCAAAAATATCATTTAGTACTTTTAAAGCGATCAGATAATATGCATTCATTAATCGAAATTTAAGATTTGACCCAGTATCCCTATTATTAGTTTCACGAACTAATTCTAAAGTGGTCAGAAACTCTAATGTCAATTCTACCTATGAATTTTTTCTAAATTCAGAAAAAAAAAATCCCAACCTATATTTTGCAATAACTCGTGGACTCGATCAAATATTCCTAATTCAATAAGTGCTTGAGAATCTAAAAATCTATTCTGAATAATTTTACGATCCTTAAGAATAGCGTACCTTGGTTAGTGCTCTTTACTTTGAAAGATGAGGCATGAAATACCTGAATTAGGCTTTTGTGGTGGAGACAAGGGAACTCTCGGTTGTTTCATTCTTGAAGGCATAAATGGTTACGTAGGTAAAGGCTATGTTTGTGCTCCTAGTAAGTTAGTTGGTGGACGCAACGGCACAGTTGTGCGGTGGCACTTGTGCGGTGGCAACTAAGAGATTATTACGAGAGGGAGCTTGTGTGCGTTAGTGAGGGATGGAGATTGGGTTGAGATAGGTATCTATAGGGGAGGGAGAGAACAAGTCTGGAGTCACGAGTTTGCACTCCCCAGCCACATCAGTGACTGGGGAGTCCCCGTGTTTGAGCACAGGTGTGACTCCACAGTCACACCCGTGATTGGGGAGTGCATGGGTATGACTCCCCAGTCACTGTAACTCACGACGCTGCCTTGCAGCAGTTATATGGCCATGAATGCTCCAGGATGCTCCAGTATCAGACAGAGTTACAAATAAAATGACAAGAAATATTCATTTCTTCACCCTTCTTAGATAAATTTACAAGGTAGGAAGGAGGTGAAGAGAAGAGAGTGGGATTATGAAGTGATACAAAGAAGACGATAAAGTACAGAGGAAATAGGCCGGTTCGGCTTGGCCAATAATCTACGCATTTGAGAAGAGAAAGAGAATGTTTAAAATTTAAGAATAACGACAAAGTTTTTAAGTTAGACAAAATATGACAGGGTTATATTGGACAGAGGATCTAGAATCCTTATTTTCATATGCAATCATAACCTATGCAGTGCATGTATGTACTTTCAACCAGATATGTTTTAAGATAACATTTCACATTATAGCCATGACTTTTCTCCTTGTTCTCTCTGTCCTTCTCTCTACTCCTCCACCTACACCAAAACATCAAACCTGCTTTCTTTGAATGTCTCCTTGCCTCTGCCCTCTTGTTTCTCCTGCTAACCTTCTTCTTCTTTTACTACATTTGCTCTCCCACTCGAACTACTTCTTCTGTTTGGTCTAAACTAGATAGAGCAAAGATCAGAACTTTACCTATATGAATTAACAGGTACAAGGTTCCTGTTGAGTATTGGTCTTTGGAAGGATTAAGTTACTTGGCTAGCTACATTGGCACACTTCTTGCCATGGACGAGAACACTACAAAAATCAAGAGAGCGGGTTATGCTAGGTTATGTGTTGAAGCTGAGTGTAAAAAATCATGCCTGAAACTATCCCTATAATGAGGTATGGTGAAGGTGGTAAATTGATTGAAGACAAAATATAATTATCTCACTTGTGGAAGCCTCACATGAAGGACAAAGACAAGATCTGGATCCCTAAGAAAAACAAAGCTGAGGAAGAAGCAAAGGTACAGATAGCACATATTAGTTACTAATGGACTTCTAAACAGTGATGATCAATAACAGCAAAATAAATAATTTGGAGAGTCATGTAATTCAAAATAAGGAAATACCCTAGATGGAAAAAAAAAAATGAAACCCAGAGTGTGCATGAAACTTCTGATACAAATGTGAAAAGTGGTACTAATCTGGATAGGAATGATTAGCTAGCAGATTCATCAAATACAAATGCATCAAGTCCCCTTGATAATCAGTCGCTTGAAGTTACTACTCTTATAAACTCACCTATACAACAAAATATATATAGAAATGAAGAAACACAAAACAGGCGATGCTTGACTGATATACCATACCAAGATGATGGAGAAGAAAATACATCACCTTCTAACAATGCAGGGATAATCGAGTCTAGCAGTAAATCAGAAGTCACTAAGGAGATATGGATCAATAGATTATAATGGGATCAAGAATTAGGAGATCCAAGAGGAAAACCAAACGTGAACTCCCCTCATGAACTGTACAATATGGAATATGAGAGGACTTAATTTTCCTAAAAAAAAATTAGCTCTAAAGGAATATTTAGGGACCAATCATTTAGTTTTTTTTCTATTTAGTGGAAACTAAAATAAAGAAAGAAGTGTTTAGGGGAGGTTCGAAGTTCATACCAGCAGATAGACAAGCTTTAAACAATCATTCGAAGCATCCAAATAGCAAAATCATGGTAGCATTAGATCCAACTTATCTACACGTCCAATTGGTTTTACACTGAACAACTCATCTATTTTGAACTCATTATGAAAGCAGATAAAATACCATTAGCAATTACTGTAATATATACGCATAACTGATAGTTTTAGAGGGCTAGTTTGTGGAAAGACTTATTACACATTATTGAATCGAGCATTACAACTACCTGGATGCTTATGGGAGAATTTAACTGTCTTCTTTTTCCAGCTGAATCTGTTGGGAGAAGAAGCATAACTCATGCAGATAAAAAGGAGCTAACTGAACTTACCTCTCGGTTGGGATTGGTGGACCTCAAATTTCACCTATGTACACCCATAACAAACATCAATAAGAAGCAAATTTGATTCAGAGGAAACTAGATAGATGTTTGGTGAATGATTGGTGGCTCACCAAAATGGAAGAGAGTTATATATCATTTGGGGAACCTCTTTTTTCAGACCATACTTCGATCAATTTACACATCACCAGGAGCTTAGTGATATGAAGATCTCCATTCATGTTCTTCAATTCGTTTTTTAAAACATCCACAAATTGATTCAATTATTGTAGATGCTCTTGTTAAAAGATTTTAGGGATCCAAAGCAATCAGTTTGGAAATTCTAAAGTTCATCAAATCTAAAAGTATTAAACTGTTGAGGGGAGTCAAAAAGCACAAGCCATGAAGGAGTTATCACTCACTCAAAAATAGTTAGCAAATAACCCTATAGATGCTACACTCATTGAGAAAGAGAAAAAAAATCTTAAGAAGTATCTACAAGCTCTTGATACTTACATTTCACAACTGAAGTAAAAGTTTAGAATTTAATGGATCCAGCAAGGAAACAGAAATTCCAAGTATTTCTTCAGTGTGATTCAAGGAAAAAGAAATAGAAACAAGAATGTGTTTCTAGAAGACAATAATGGCACTGTGAAGTATGATCAAAAAGAGATGAAAGACATAACCAGAAGCTATTTTAAAGCTTTAAATGGTGAAACTACCCATACTACTTGTTTTTTAGAAGATCCACTCAACAGTATGTTTGGATCCATTAATCAATCTCAACATTTAGAACTCCTCAAGAAAGTCACTAATGAAGAGATAAGATATTCTCCTTTCATACTAATAAGTCACCAGGATCAGATCAATTCAATACAATATTCTTTTAAGAAAAATGGAATGTCTTACAAACATCAGTGATCAATGCAGTGCAGGAATTCTTCAGGAGTGGTAAGTTGCTTAAACAGATGAAGAAGAATTACCTAGACTTGGTTCCCAAAATTCCTAATCTTATGGGCTTGAGTGACTTCAGTCCTACTCCTTGTTGCAACGTGGTTTACAAGATAATTACTAAAATCCTTGTTAACAAGTTAAAGGCTACTTTTCCTAGTTTAATTAATCTAAGTCAAGATGCTTACATTCCTGGTAGAAGTATGAGTGAGAACATCTTATTAGCCTAAGAATTGTTTAAAGATTACAATTTTAAGAAGCAAATTAAGAGTTATGCCCTCAAGATAAACTTTAAAAAGGCATATGACATTATTGACTAGAGCTTCATTTTCAACTCTCTGCATGCTTTTAGATACCCTTCTGAGTTTATCAGATGGATTCAAGTCGGCATCACATCTGTGTCCTTTTTAATGACGATAAATGGAGAACCTACCCAACTTTTCAAAGCTGCTAGAGGAATTCATCAAGGTGACCCCCTTTCTCCTTATTTGTTTACTATTGCTATGGAAGTTTTTTAAAGAATCACACAGCTTTGTGTAGGGGACAACAAGAACTTTAGATTTCATAATCAATGTAGAGATGGCATCACTCAACTTTCTTTTATTGATTACTTGCTTATGCTTTGTGCCAATGATCCTACATATCTAATTAGACAATCTCACGTTCAATATAAACTAGAGTGTTGCTTATCTAAGTAGACAAAGTTGTGATGATTTAGTGAGAGTGATGTAAGATATGGGACTCACTATTCTTCAATTACCTCTTACATACCTAGGGTTCCAATCTCTATTAATAAGCTTAAGGAAGTTGAATGTAAGCTCTTTATTGACAAAGTGAATAGAAGAATCTCTAGATGAAGCAAACAAATTCCTATCATATAGAGGTAAAGTGCAATTAGATATCTCCATTCTTAATAATCTGCATGTTTATTGGTTATCGCACTTACCTATTTCCAAAGAAGTTCGAAAGATAATTGATAGAAGTATCAGAAACTTTATTTGGAATGGATAGAATTCTAGTGTGGGGAGAAGTGCTAAAGTGAAATGAAGTGTCATATGTCTTCCTAAGCAAAATAGGGGGAATTAACTCAACTAATAGAATGAACAAGATTGTATTAGCTAAAAGATTGTGGAGCATTTGCTGGGATAAAGAGAGCTTGTGGGTAAGGTGGGTTCACATGTACTTTATTAGATAGAAAAGCATCTGGTCAATCACTTAGGAAGCTTCTCAGTCCTATACATTTCAACAGATTCTATACACAAGGTCCTTCATTCACCCTCACATCAAGCACTACATTTCTAATGGCGTAAGCACTACAATTTGGTTTAATCATTGGCATAACCTGGGCCTCTCGGCAATACTCAAATCTTACCAACTTTAAGAGGTTTTATCCCTGAAGATACTAAAGTGAAGGTTATAATTCAAAAGAATAGATGGCATTGGTCTTTTCACATGAGTAGAAGAATTGGATTGATTATAGAACAGTGGCTTGCATATCATCCAAACCAAGCCAAAGAGGCTGAAATCAAATGGGAACTTCACAATTCTCATGTATTTATTGCTCAGTTTTGCAAGCAATGGTTACTTGGTCCTACATTCAAGTTCCCTTTTCACACTCTTATATAGGGATCAAGTACATCACCAACTCATTCCTTTATCTTATGGTTAGTTGCACTACATAGATTGGGAACTAGAGATAGAATCAAATTTCAAATTCTTGATCCAAGTTATCCTTTATGTTCTAGAGAGAATGAAACACTAGATCACATATTCTTCAAGTGCTTTCAAGCTAAACAAATATGGTGTGAATTTCTCAACCTCTTTAGACTACAAAATTGAAATCTAAGTTGGATGAATTGCTTAATTTGGACCGATGAGTTGAGTCGGACTAACAGGGAGGATCAAAATGCCTTCAAGATTGGCATTGCTATGTTGGTACATATATATGGAAGATGAGGAATACTAAAATCTTTGGAAAGGCATAAGAGTTCAAGGAATATGGGTGGATGCAATTTTAGTTCAAGCTAAGAATGAAAATCATGCTTACAGCTAATCAACAACTCATTTTCTATCATATTAAGTTGCAACTAAATTTATAAAAAATGTTATTATTGGATTTCTTGTTATTGTAATTACTTAAATTTTGTATCAGCTCCTCCCTATGGAGTTGTAACTTGAATCATTCTATAATTTCCACCTTTTTAAATGAATTAATTACTTACTTAAAAAAAAGTAACATAGAAAAATCAAGTTGGACCAACAATGCAAGGAATATAACTAGAATGATTTTGTTTAGAATCCAGTCAACTGAGTTGAGGTAATGGAATAAAAAGGAATAGAGTACGTTATAGTTCTCCAATTCAACTTGTAATTTGTTGTTATTTAACAAAAACTGACAACCAAATTAATTGATAACAAAACAAATTAACAAGGTCTAGTCAACTGCATATTTAATGAGGCATTTAAACATTCAGCTATGATATGAATGCAAAAGTATTTGCATTTTAATGTTGTATGACAAATCATTTAGTGAGTTGGAAATTTATTTACCTAGTAGCATTCTCAATGTCCATATAGTTACCACTGCTGTAAGTTAAATTATGTTGAACGTAATGTGATATATCTTCATGAATCCTTCATGATTTGGGTTAAAGGATACTCAGGCAATATCTATTTTTATAGGATTTCACCATAGAATTAGAATGTCATTATTCTATTTGTCTTCCTTCTCAATTGATTTCATTTTTTCCAGGATTTAGCAATAGTATAAGCCAGCTAATTGATTTACAACTTGATGACTTAGAATATGAACACATTGCATTGTTTACTTATCATGTAAAACAGTAACTTGGTTTAACAGGAATGGTATAATAGCACCTAAAAATAAAAAGTTGTAATTTCGTTTTCTCATAAGCTAAAAAAAAAAGAAATAGAAGCAATTGAGCCCTTGGTGGGCTAAGAGCAAATGCAGAGGAGCAGTCGAGGGCCTCAAGAATGTCGGAGGTCGAAGTAAGCTTGGAAGTTAGATGGTGGAGATCAGAGTAGGCTTAGAAGTTAAATGTTAGAGAATCGAAGGTCAGAGGAAGCTTTTTTTGCATAATTGCAATAGTGGGTCAAAGGAGCAAGTCAATTACCAATTTATTTCCAATTATGCTATAGTAACGATTGGAGAAGAAGGGGTTGTTGTTTCTAAACTAAAATGACGTCATTTTATGCTAGATAAATCGATATCATTTCAATATAAATATCTTTTTCTTAGGTTAGGTACTTAAAAGAACCAAACGAAAAGGAGACAAAGGAAGAAGAAGAAGACCACACATAAGTGGATCCTAAAGAGAGAAGAAATGGGCAGAGAGACAAATAAAGAAAAAGAAAACTCGTATAGTGGCTTAGAGGAAAATCCCGAAAGCAATAGCAACAAATGAAACAACAAATGTGAGAACAAACAAAGAAGTATTTGAAACAGAAAAATGGTATACCTCAAATGGAGAAATCAAAGCATAGAAGACGCTAAAAGCATAGGGACTAAAAAAGAACACAGAAAATTGAAGGAAAAACAAGGTTGAAAAAAAACACAGAAGATGTGGAGAAATTAGGATGTGGTGTTGTTTTTATGAACAAAAAAAATGGCTTTGAAAACACAGAAAAACATAATTTTATGTTTTCGTAAAGTTTTTATGGTTTTCTTATTTTTTTTAAAAAAAATGGCAACAATATTCAACCAAACACATTGTATCGAGTTGTTTTTTCATACAAATAACAAGAAGAAATGAAAGAAAAAACATAACTAAATAGGCCTAGATTGACGTTAGGAATACATGTATAATGGACAAGGACACATGTTAGATCTCCCTAATTTAAGTGAAGAAATGGGAATTTAATTTAGCGGGCAAGTCATTGAAGTTTTTAATTTTGGTTTCTTATTTTAGTTTTTAAATAAAATAAAACTTATTTCATTATTGTAATTATATTTTTATTACAGATAATAATTATATATTAGATAAAATTTAAAGATAATTTTTTATAAATAAATAAAATTTATTTAAAAACTTTATATAATATTTATGGATAAATTATTAATAAAATTTTAACTCAATAATTAAATTTTATTTATAAATTAATATTTATTTTTCATATATATTTTTAATTATTAAGTAAATTATATTTGTGAAGATATTTTAAATTTAAATCATATTTATTAATAATTGTACAATTAAAATTATTTAATATTTTTAAAATTAAATTAAATTTTTTATAGTTTTATTTAATATTTAATGTTAAATATTTAATTAATTATTTCTAATTCTTATTAATAGTTAATATTAAATAATTAAATAATAAATATTTAGCTCATAATAAATAAGATTATAAAAATAAAAAAATAAAAAATAAAAATACTTTTACAGTTTTATAAATTTTAAAAATTAGAAGAAAATAAAAATATAAACATTTTTTAATTAAATTTTAAAAATTGAAATCAAAAATCAAAAACAAAAATAGAAAGAAACACGCCTTTTGGGGTTAGCTCGTTGGATATAATAGCAGTCCTCAACTTAATTAGTCTCGAGGATTTGTCTAATTTACTTAAACTGAGACATACAGGTTTTGAGACAAAACTAGTGCTGTTTCCGAGGTTTTCAGAAAACCTGTGGGTTTAAGCATACGAAAGGCGGTAGAGAGCAAAACCATGGTCCGTTTCCTGTCAAAACCACAAAACATCACGTCTGTTCCCACTCTAACTAAAACCAGTTGCTAAGCGGTCTCAATGTACCATACCTTTCTTCGTTGTTTAAATGGCACAACTCCCCAGCCAATTTCATCCTCTCAAGACCACCCATGTTTCTCTTCTCTCTATCCATCTTTTTACATACCAAGTCTGAAAAAGTTCTAAAGGTTTTATCTTTTTGCTTCTCTCTTTTCTGGGTATTGAACCTGTTGGTGCTACGTTTCAATATCAACCTCTCTGTTGCTTTGTCACAATTTGCTGAAATTCTGTACAACTATTGGGTAAGCTTTTTTCACACATCTACTGCCACCCAACTTTGCCTTTTCTGTTTCACTCTGTTTTGATATGTCATTGGGAGTTGTTGGCTCCAGAACTGGAATCCAAAACAAAGTGTAATCCCTAATTACATTGTTTCCTACGTATTAGGTGAAGAGTAAAGGTTAGTGTAAGCAGTCGCTAAAGTTTGATGGAGCGTAATGGTTTGCCTGGTGGGATATTTTCAGGAGTAGGATCAAGTATGTTAGGACTAGAAGTGACAGTACCGCACCAACAACAACAAAACCCTCAGAATCCTCAAAACCAACAGAACCCTCATCATTTGCACCATCCCCAAATGGTGGCCTATTCTCACCATGAATCTGATCTTCATCCTCAACAGTCTCCAAAACATGGTTTCTCATATGCCTCCGCAAAACCCAGACAGCAATCATCATTGAGTGATGAAGATGAGCCTGGATTCACTGGAGATGATAGCACTAGTGATGGCAAAAGGAAAATATCTCCGTGGCAAAGAATGAAGTGGACAGATAGCATGGTTAAGCTTCTTATAATGGCAGTCTATTACATTGGTGATGAGGTGGGATCTGAAGCGATTGACCCTACTGGCAAGAAAAAGGCAGGAGGGTTGTCACAGAAGAAAGGGAAATGGAAATCGGTTTCAAGGGCAATGATGGAGAAGGGGTTCTATGTTTCCCCACAGCAATGTGAGGACAAATTCAATGACTTGAACAAGAGGTATAAGAGGGTTAACGATATCCTCGGGAAAGGAACTGCTTGCAGGGTTGTGGAGAATCAAAACTTGCTTGATACAATGGATTTGTCACCAAAAAGGAAGGATGAAGTTAAGAAATTGCTTAATTCCAAGCACTTGTTTTTCAGAGAAATGTGTGCTTATCACAATAGTTGTGGTCATAGCACAACTGGCGTTGCTTCTGGTACCAATCACTCACCGGAGGTAGCTACAGACCAGTCTCACGCTCAGCCCCCACAAGTAACACTCCAACAGCAGCAGCAGCAGCAACAACAGCAAAGGTGCTCTCATTCATCCGAAAATGCCCCCATTATGACGAATTCGAGGGCTGAAATGGAAGCAAGAAGAGTACGTGATGAAGAGGATGATGAAGAGGATGACGATAACAGTGACCGGGATGATGATATATCGGACGATGATGAGGATGGGTACGAGGCAAGAGAAGGAAGGGGGCAAAATAGGCATGTAAACGATGGTGAAGATGATCATGATGAGAAGTCCTCACATAAAAGGCCAAGAAAGGAAGCCTTATTATCATCATCGTTGATGCAGCAGCTTAATGGAGAATTGACGACTGTGATCCAAGATGGGGTAAAAAGTTTATGGGAGAAGAAGCAGTACATGAAGCTGAGGCTTTTGCAATTGGAAGAGCAGCAAGTGAGCTATCAGTACCAAGCAATTGAGCTGGAAAAGCAAAGAGTGAAGTGGGTGAAATTTAGCAGCAAGAAGGAGAGGGAAATGGAGAGAGCAAAGTTGGAGAACGAGAGAAATCGGCTTGAGAATGATAAAATGGTGCTTTGCATACGCCAGAAGGAGCTGGAGTTGCTTCATCATCATAGTCATCAACAACAAATGTCTTCAAACAAAAGGAGCGATCCATCTTCTATCACTGGATGAAATGGATTGTATTTCTTTTTTGTTCCATTGAATTTTGTTCTACTAGTCTTTCCGAGTGGAGATGTACATATTCTTAACTGCATACAAGTATGCGATGCTTATTAATTCATACCTTCATAACTCTGTATGTATTGATTAATTGGAAATCCTTCAAGAACTGCTTGATAAATTAATTAATAATAGGATCTCGTGATCTACCAATTACTTAAATGACTCTTCTAAGGACTGCTCCAAGGCTTCAAAATTCGCAAGACACACTCCATATTCATACGCTCCTGTTTCCCTTATAAAACTCATGAAAGGCCAGCGGAGCATTCCTCCGCACTTGTTAACCATTAAAACGGAAAATAAGAACGAATCAATATAGTATCTCAGCATACATCATCAAGACTTCCTACGTCGATCCATACAAAAATTGAAAAAGATGGTTGACGTTTGCACCGTTAATTAAATAATAGCCGAGTAAAACATGCAAGATACTCTCGACCAAATACATAAGAACTCAAAATTTATTAAAATGCCCTTGGCTTCTAGATATAAGGGTACAGAAGACCAGTATTCTTCCATGATCAGGTCAAAAACTGCGTGGAATATTAGTAGATAACAAAACGACCACGTTGAACCTGTAATTTAATAAAATTGCCTTCCAATCTCCAAACTGAAAATGGGATCATGGCCATATCTACCATGACAGAATATGGCATTCTGAACAACATTAAACAGTTTACATTTTCTGACGCGTTTTAAATCACGAGCGAGTCTCCACAAACTAGGAGATATATAACTTTTCCAAAAAATTTTAGGATTATCTCGTAAAAATTTCTAGTCTTCAAGCTCTATAATCTTGACGACTGATGCATCCCCTACTTTCTGGCAAACTACTACGCGGTCATGTGGCTTGACCACTCCAGAGGCCTTTCCATGATCAAGAGCAACCTTCAAAACAGACTCATTTGTTGCATTTGTTGATTCCGCCTGACAAAATCAAAGATAACAATAAATTATTTTAAGTATGGGGAATGAATTCAGTAAAAACCTGTTAGAAGACCAATTGAGAACATAATCCATATTCTAAGAAACAGTCTGCTCCATGGACAACAGTATATCACTAGCTAAGTGGTTCCAAAGCTTCATCTGTTTCAAAAATATTCTACTTCAGCCTAGTCCTATTCTGTAGCAATGAGACATGCTGTTTCTTTGCACTGACTGATACCTAAAAGCCATGCCGCAGCTTCTTCAATCAAAAATCAAATAGCAATTAACTTACAAGAGTAATATTTAATCTAGCCCAATTCATCAATATCATCAGAAAACAAAAGCATATTGTAAAAGTTGTGCAGAAAAAAGTAGGAGCTTACTGGATGCCGCGGATCAGCAAGCATAGGAAAGAGACCTCTGACAATAAGAGACTGCCTAGCCTGGATTGGAATATGAATAAAACAAAGTGCTATCAGTTTCACTACCAAGAGGTTTTACATGAAGGGGCAAGCTTAACCAAGAATATGCCTAATTCATTCACATAAGAAATTGGTTGACAAAATATAGACATAGACCTAACCAAGACCAAATGTAATATCAAACAAGAATCTGCAACGTTATTCCAATTGACCACTACATTCAATCATTGAATGAATTTTCCTTGCTCCCCTATAAGGCAATGGCAAAGGGCATCACATGTTACAGGAAAAGAGAGCTTGTTTTAGACTTCATGAAACAATTAACTAAAATTAGATAGATAATCGCAGGAAATTTGTTAAGATGGACAGTATATCCTATTATTTGGATGGTAACGTATTACCAATCCCAGGAATATTTCAGAAAATGACCGTTCAAATCAGCAAGATATCTGAGAATATTAGTCCCCTCAACAACAAAAGCAAATCATTTACAATAACAAAAGTAGCAAGAGAATGAATTCTTAGTGAAATAACTGAAGCATAGTAAATTTAAAAATACCTCAAAAGCCCCACTAAAGCTCCATTTTAGTTGATTTGTCTTGAGGCGTGGGATAACAACTGACAGAACAGGCATGGTTGGCCTATACTTGGCAATCAATCTGCATATTTTAGCAGTAAAATTTTACAATAATTAGTGCATTTACAAAGGCAATATGAACTCTATGAAAAAAGGAATTAAGTGTACAAATCAAATTCTGGACTTGTTTGAACACTCAAAAGGGAAAACAAAAGATAGGAACAGAATAAGCAGAGAGATATACCTTGCAGCCCTCCCAGAAGAAGTGAAGCATATAATGACAGATGCCTTAACCTTAATGGCTGCTCTAACCTAGAAAATAGTTAAATAGTGCTCATGAACAGACCAAATTTGAACAATGAATTTACTAAACTCAAACTAGCATATTAAACTAATCTGGCAGTGCAATCGTTATTATTCAAACAAACAACAATACCGCTGAAGAAGCAATTGATTCCAAATGGGTCATTGGCTCTCCAACATATTTGACAGTTTTCTTGAAATATAGATCTTGGTTGAAAACCTTCTCCGCCTACATTTCAGGATAAAATGAATCTTTCAAGACAAAAGAACAAGCTCAGAACACTAGTAAACTATCCTTTCTACCTTCAATCGTCTAGCATTTCCCTTCCCTTTTTAAAGAAACACCAACCTTTGTCAACTATTTTGATTGACTAGGAAATATGGAGCAAAATCACAGTAAATTTAAATTTTCTCAAGTACTAGTTAGGGAAGCTATGGTAACCCAATAACAAATGATATTTTCTACATGGAACCAACCATATAAAAAAGCAGGCACCAAAGTTTGGAGCTCGATTTGTTAAAAGACACGTGTTCCAATTCTTTCAACTCTTGAAGTCAAACTTTTATGAAACTTGTTATCTAAATCAATGAGTATTGCAAAGGATCTTGGTACCTCAGCACAAATTTTACCAACAGTCGAAATAGTTTCAACAGGGTATAGTCCACGAAGAGTCTCAGCACCAAGAAGAATTGCATCACTTCCTGCATGGATAGAGAATCACGGAAAAGTCAGGTACAAGATATACATCCTATAAACAATTGGATGAGAATTGACAAAACTGATGGAAGCATTGCTCATTGATAAAAAAAAGCCCAAAGCAAAAGATCTGTTTGCCTGTCTCAGCAAGCCCTTATGGCACACAGCGACAAGAAAATTGCAAATACAAGTTGGAAATAACCAGAAACATAAAGAAATTTGCAGTCCAGAGTAATAGCACACCATCAAGAACAGCATTTGCAACATCAGTTGCCTCTGCTCGTGTCGGTCTCAGGTTGTCAGTCATGCTGTCTACCACACGAGTGCATACTGCAGGCTTGCCAGCCATGTTACACTTGTAAAGTGCAGTTTTCTGAAATAAGAACACCTGTACATACAAAGGGATTACTTAAAAGCATTCTCCAACTTCTTTGGTACCAAGTTCCAAAAAGTCAAATAACTCTTCCTACAAAAGGGATCGGTCAAAAAGTGACTTTAGTGAAACAATTATTGTTGTTTATATACTAGCAGAAGTAATGTTCACCGTGGGGCTACAAAATTTCGACACAGAGAATTGGAATGATTTAAAGTCAACTATGAGGTTATCAACAAATGACATACTAAGTCCTGTTCAGATGCATCAGCAGAATTAAGGATGTGAAAATGCATACTAGATAAGAACTTCCCAAAAAGAATTTACTAATTTCTAAATTTGGACACCTACCTTTTCAGGAGGAAGATCAATACCCAAATTTCCACGTGAAAGGATAATACCATCAGCTTCTTGTAAAATCTCATCAAAGTGCGTTAGTCCCTGGAAGTAATGGTTACATATTTAGTCAAAATCCAGTTTAAGACATCAAAGCCCTTAAGATATACATGTATGGAATTTACCTCTACATTTTCGATCTTGGCAAAGATTTGAGTCTGATAAAGGTCACCCAGTTTTGAGAGGAAATCACGGGCCTGCATCACAGTACCAATTGACAAACAACTGAATTCAAGAATGCAGAAACTATAACCAATCGAATGAGTCATGGTGCAGTGAAAGAACATTGAAACACAAGATCTTACTTGGCGAACATCTTCTGCATGTCGTGTATAAGACAATGACAGGAAGTCAATTTTGTTCTGCACTCCCCATGAACTTATAACCTGCATTACTTATAATAATCACTTTAACAGATTATCTTATAGAGTAAATCAACGAACAATAAAAGTTAAAAGTAACCATCACACTTAACAGATTAACTTATATAGTAAATCAAAGAACAATAAAAGTTAAAAGTAAGCATCACATGATATTATAGGCTGAAGCGAAGATGAGGGGACTAACCTCCTTATCTTTATCAGAAAGGGTAGGCAGTTCAATACGAATTTGAGAGGCATGCAAAGTGAACAATGACCCTGCCAGAGTTGCAGTGTTCTTTATAACACAAACCACATCATTGCCTATCACCTCTGAAACCTGACCACTCCAGCATAACATTAATTTCATCAATGAATGTAATTTGGTTCCCCATAATGCCTACGAATGCAATTTGTTCTCAAAACCTCTCTCTCTCTCTCTCTCTCTCTCTCATGCACATACAAATAGGAGATCCACCTATATGCCTTTAAAGTATAGAACTTACATGTGCAACTGAGTTTATACATGTCTTCTTGTTCATCAAGCCAACAAATCAATATGAAAACTTGTTCAATATTCAAATTGTCATCAACTTTCATCAGCTTGCCAAAAATAGATTAAAAGAAAAAAAATGAAACAATCTACAAGTCCAATTAAGCCCCCTATAACTCAAGAGAAAACATAACGGAACAATGCTAAATGCATATATTAAAAATAAATCAAATAGAGGAATTGCAACTTATTCATAAGCATTTCCAAATCACTTATCAAATAGAAAAAATGTAACAATTCAATGCTTAAATATTCAAATGGTTTCATAAAGTTTCCCCTGTTTTGTTCCTACCTCCAGCCACACAGAAGTAGTTTCACTTCCTGTAAACAGGTATTGACCAACAAAAATGGTATCTCCTGGCTTCACTGCCTGCCAATATCAAAATGGATGGTTCAGCTTTTTCCATTAAAAAAAAACCTCATCAACCCTTCACATATGAGAAAAACCCAAGATAGAACAACAATAAGATTGCTAGAATTCTAGGCATTACAAGAATTCACTTTAAGGCATCCATTTACATGTACAAACCACACATTTAAAATGCCATTTACTTGATAATATAAAAAATTAAGACTAAAACCAAACCAATGTCTGGCAATAAGCACTCAAATGCTTGGGAAAGCCTTGTCAAACAAAATTTTCTCAAGTTGAAGTATCACAAACTAAACTACTTAGAAAGGATTAAACTTCACGATTTTATTACCATAATAATGCCATGACTCCCAAATATTAGGAGGACAAACCCAACGTTAACCTAATAGTTGTGTGCGGAAAAAAATTTTAAAGCTCAAATGCAGCCACATTTTCAAACCTTAGATAGTCCATCAAAATTGATAGGCAATAGTTCAGAAGAGGATTCTTGTCCTTGGTCAGGGGTTAGAACCACAGTGGCATCGGCTTGAAGAGATATAGATTTCTCACTCTTGTTAATAACCTGCAACTCAGGGCCTACTGTGTCGAGCATAACCTGAACAAATAAGCAAACAAATAAATAACCCGCTCAAACTAACACTCGTTCACCAAATATAGAATGCTAATACAAGACCAACGTCATCAGTTTGAAATCCCAGCAAAATATCACAAGAAGTTTTTTTAAAAAAATTGACGCAGAAAGAGGAAAAATCCAGATAAACATACGGCGCAGAGCTTCTTAGTGCTCTTGACAGCCTTCTTGAGATTCTCTAAAGTCTCCTGGTGATACTCCGCGTCGCCCCATGAAAAATCAAACCGAGCCACTGTTCCATACAATCGACAACTTTCAAATCCATCAGATCCCTCCACAACCCAAAGCATCTATATAATAAAAGAAAGAAGTAACCAGAAAAATCGAAGAATTACCAGACATTCCAGCCTTGAGGCATCCAGAAATAATCTCCACAGATCGTGACCTAGGCCCTAGAGTGCCCACAATCTTCGTCATTGCAGGGAAAAAGCTCTGAAAATGAACAAAAAGAACACATCATAATTTTCACAACAGGAAATCAAAACAACAAGCGTAAAAACTAATAGAAAAGGAGAAAAAAGAGATACTCACAGCCTTAGATGGCTCGAGAATTGAAGCCATCCTTATAGGTTCCTCGAGAAGCAAGTGATTCGAGTGCATCTTCGTCGATTATTAACTACTAAATCAGAAAGCCAAAAGCGCGACGCGAGAGAGAAGTGCTCTGACGGGAGTTTTAGGGGTGAATCGTCGACAGAATGTTTGCGTATGTTTTTGGTTTTAAAGAAGGAGGCTGGACCGTCGAATATGCCTTTTTGAGCTTTCTTTTGATTTTTGTTTTGATTGCATTTATTTTGGTTACTAAATTATTAAATATGTAAATAAATATGGTTTGCTAGTAAGTATACGCGACTTTTCTCAAATTCAAACTCCTTCTAGATCTCTGCCACCCGGCATGCGTCAGAGAAATGGAGGGGTAAGTGTTTGCCGGTCCGTCAGGGTTGATGGAGGGATCCTCCAGTGGATATCAAATATGTAGCCCACAACGAGGAGCTGGCGCGTTGGAGAGATTTTGTTACAGCACGGGTTTGGTAACTTTGGTTTGGACAGCGCGTGCGAGCGTGATTCGGCGTTGGGGTTGTTATGCTTGCACGTGCTTTTGGGGAGTAGGTGATGTTCCAGTGTGCGGAAAGGAGAGTAACTCAGCGCACGTTGGAATTCCGATTGTCCCACGGAAACTAAAAAGCGAAAGAGAAATTTCAAGGTCAAATCGCACGAGTTGTCGTTTTTGGTCGTTTAGGGTTGCGAAAGGAACTAATAAGAGCTTAAAACGGCTCTTCTTGATTTTTGTCTTTAGGGCCTCGAACTCGACTGTTGCTTAAGACGGCTTTTTCCAATAAATTGACAATTTAGATTGTATTGAATTGTAATTTTCAGAATAGAACTAGAATGAGATATACGGGCCTTAGCCTTAGGAGGTGTTCTGACTGGGCTCTTATCAAGCTTCGGATTATTTCACTGGACCGCTGTAGAATGTTAGACTATGGACTTGTGGCGTAATGTTTCGATTCAAGGTTTCATAGTCTCCTGACTACCATTTAAGAGAATCCCTAATGGCATGTTTGGTTCACATTAATAGGAATTTTATTTTTGATATATTTTTAAAATTTAAATAATCTTTTGTTTCGTTAGACAAAAATACCATAATATATAATCTTAAGATTAGGTATTTGTTGAAGACTTTTTTATATTTAGCGTTTCTTCTTTATTCTCACCTCCCAACAAAAACTTCTTTATTTTTTTCTCCCTACCTCACTCCCGCATTCACTTTTTAATAAGAAATTTAATAATAATAATAATAATAATAATAATAATAATAATAATATAATTAATAAATTTAATAATAAGTAGAAATTAATAGTTATTATTATTATTATTATTATTATTATTATTATTATTATCTTTTTGTTAGTTATTCCTTTGTCATTCTAAATTTATATTGTTAAACCAAACATTAGCAAATTCTTTAACAACAAACCAAACAAAGTAATATCTATTTCATTCTATTCCTCATCTTTTCTATTCCTAATAGCCTTTTTGGTTGAAGACATAGAATAGATAAGGAATAGAATAGTTATTCTTAAGAATAGAAAAGATGAGAAATAGAATAAAATGGGTATTACTTTGTTTGGTTCAAAGAATGAAATAAATAAAGAATTTTTATATCAGTGTTTGGTTTGAAAATATAAACTTGGAATGACAAAGGAATAACTAATAAAAAGACCAAAATATCCTTATCATCATCCTTCATCATCATCATCATCATCATCATCATGATTATTATTATTATTATTATTATTATTATTATTATTATTATTATTATT
>JAOQMS010000005.1:42253143-42263946 GCA_027563885.1 Erythroxylum longipes | reverse complement strand
GATCAATTTCACTCAGAACATTTCGCAGGAGGAATCGGTAAACCGATCGTACTGTAAGTTTCCCTGAGGATTCATACGCTCAGTAAATCGTGTCTTCTCCTTGTCTCTCACTCGGGCTAGGTACTGCCGCTACCTGCAAAGCAACACTCAATAACAAGTTATTAGTAATGGATTCCCAATGCCAACCTCCTCGCGGCTCCCCATAGTCCACCACGCGTTCCTTATTCCAACCATCTCGTATCAATCCAGAGGTATATTGTATGAGGGGACCTGTGTTTGGAACCCAGTTATCATACCAAAAACAGACCGATTTGCCATCCCCTATTTCCCAGGCAATCCCTTCATGAACCTCTTTCTAAGCTTTACATATACTCCTCCACACCCAAGAGCTATCCTGCTTTATCGTGAACTTCGGCAGTCCCTGGTCCTCCCTAAAATACTTCCCACGCAACACCTGCATCCATAAAGCTTCACCATTTTGACAAAGTCCCCAGTCTAGTTTGGCAAGGAAGGCTGTGTTAAATTCCCTTAATCTCTTAACCCCGCGGCCTCCATGGGATTTTGGCTTTGTTATAAACTCCCAACGAACAAGATGGACTTTCCTATTATCTTGAGTATGTCCCCATATGAAGTTGCGGCAAAGTTGTTCCACTTCTTGTAAAACATTTTGAGGGATACTCGGCGCTTGCATTGTATAGGCCGATAACGTCAAAATGACAGAATTCACTAGTGTTACCCTCCCCCCCATAGATAAGGAAGCAGCAGACCAGCCTGAAAGTCGAGCTTTCACTTTTTCAAGAATCCTCTCATACGTTCTTCTTGTTACTCTACTATGTATTAGAGGTACCCCCAAATATTTGCCTAAATCCTCAGTAACCATGAAGTTACAACTTGCTGATATTTGGTTACGCACAAACTCCATCACGTTACGAGAAAACTCAGTATCATTTTTTATAGTTAAGCTAAAATAATGTTATTTTAAGAGAGGGAATTCAGTTGTCATTGGGCCTTTCAAGTTAGGCTTCAAGTTGGGTTCCTAAGCCTAAACCTCACCTAAAGCCCATTCAGCCTAGGGCTGGCTTATTGACTTTGGGTCGAGCTAAATCAAACAAGGCTAAAATTGTTATGCCTACTTTTAAGTATGCTTTAGGATATTCTAGTCCCACTTGTACCTTTTTGTACTATTTTATGCCGATCTTGGCATATTCTCCTTATATATTTGTTTCAAAAGATACTACTTATTAAACATTGCATCCTTACTTCAATGTTAGGTTCCAAAACTTGTATCTCTTCATACCTTTAGGATAGCCAATAATGATAAACCTTTTTTTTCCACTTTGGATTAAGTCTTAACCTCTAATAACTGAAAACATGCATATAAGTAGGACAACCAAATGTTTGGAATATAAAGAAATCTAACTTACTTCCTCTACTACTCTCTTATTTAGTTATTTTTGTACTGTTCTATTAATGAGGTAATACGTAATACTCATTGCTTATGTCCAAAAAATTTTAGTCACCTTATATTCAGCCTCAAACACCTAGTCTTTTTAGTTATAGATCTATTCATCCTCTTCAAAATGCCATTATATTTTGGTTTTTTTTAACTGTATAATGTCTTTGAATTCTATGATGCTAATATAATTTATAGAATTGTGAGCTCGTGTATTCAGTACTGTTGTTTGAGGTTATATACTTAATTTTTTTTACTTGTTTGATCATCCACCTCAACCTTTCATTCCTTAAACCTTACAAAAATCTCATATATCTGCTTCATAATGGATACCCAGATTTTCCCTGAAAAATCATCGATGAATATCATTATTGCAAAGATCCCTCTTCTACAAATTTTTAATAGGACCATATACATCAGTATACACCTAGTCTAGGATTCCTATAATTTTATGCTTATGCTTCTTAAATATTAGCTTAGACTATTTATCAAGCACACAAAAATTATAGAAATCTAACTTACAATGTTTGACTTCCTTCAGTAAACTCCTCTATGAATTTCTATCATCCCTCACTTATTGAGATGACCTAACCATATCTGCACTAACATAATGTTATTATCATTTGAAACTGTTGTATTAACCTTTCCACCTACAATTATGCTCCTTATTAATCAGTAGATTTTTCCCACCAATCTTGATTATAATCGTTAATACACCCTTTACCATCTTAATGTTATCTTTGTAGTCTTATAGTTAAAATCATTCATATAAGATGCCCAAAGAAATGTTCTTTCTCAAATCTAGTACAAGTCAAACATCACACAATACTATGACAACACCATCAAACATCTTGATCCTAAACTATCATTTTCTAAAAATTTTACAAGTGTTATTATCGACCAACTAGATAATCCTAAAGTTTTACGATGTGCATGACACAAATCAATCATTTTTTTAGTGTTATATGATGTGAGTATCTTGTATTTAGTATCTATGATTCATAAAGTTGGATGGTAAAAACATAAAGCATATCTCCATTTTTGCAATTTAAGCCCCCATTTTGTATTATAATTAGATTTTCTTTCATCATCTTATCTCTTCTTGTTTAGATAGTACCTCTTGATATATCTGATATTTGTAACACCAGATTGATTTTTTTTCCTTAGATTTAGATCTAATACTCCTTTTAGATGAGCCATATTTATTTTGCTTCCTCTCACAATCCTAGTCCCCTTTCATGAACAACCTTTCATTTTAAAAATGTTCACCAATATTAGGTCTTAGCTATTTGTAAGACAATAAGAAACGATGATATCTTTTAAACCAACCATCTCCTTATCTAATATGAGTATGATCACCAATTATTCATAGGAAAGAGGCAAGGAAAAAAAGCATACGCTTTACTTTATCATCATCTATAATTGTCTCCTCAAGTCTTAACAAGTCATTGGCCATTTGGTTGAATGTATAAATATGAATTTTTAGATCTATACCTTCCTATAACTTCAACATGTATCATTTCTACTTTAGATATAATGAAAGACTTTGATACATATTGACTCTCTAGTTTCTATTTTATTTACACAATAGATGCAATCTCTATAAAATGGTACATAATCTCATATGTAGGTAAAGTTTTAGTGTTAGCTACCCACACTTATAACCCTTCTCAATCAAGCTCATCCATATATTTTGACTTGTTCTCCTGGAAATCCTTTAGTATGCCTTGTTACACCAATAAATCCTTCACTCCCTGTCAGTATAGTCTAAAACTTTTAGATCCATTAAAATTTCCCTATTCAAACTTTATAGCTAAGTCATTATGAGCTTAACGACACACTAATGCCACTTGTTAATAAAATAGATAACAAGAATAACAAAAGAAAGAAAAAAAGAACATAATACATTTTTAACAACGTTCAGCCAATTAAGTGGGCCTATGTTATCAAAAACCAAGAGCGACTATTTCAGCATTGAAATATATAATGGTGGTTCCATCAATGAGGCTTATGACATATATTTATATATGAAAACCACAACTGATATAATTTTAATAAAATAGCCCTTAACCAAATCTAACCTAATTTAGTTATGACTCTAGTAGATTCTATAATCTTTCTAGCGTTTAAAATTCACCAAAAATTAAGTTTTTATAGGCCAAATGTGCTAACATGACATAGGATAAGATCACATCCCAGGTTATGGATTTCACTATCTAACTCTAGAATATAACACCAGTTATGGCATGCCCATTTCCTTTGACTATAGATCCTCCTTCTTTATATGCTAATACATGGCTTGAGACATGACTATATCTCTAAGTTGTAGATTTTACTGACTTCTCTATGCATATAGCATGCTTATGTCTCATTTTGTGCCTTATAATCTGTCTTCTTTTAAAACATCTATATTATAACAACATATCTGTATCTTTGACCCATGTTTTCATCTATGATTTTCATAAAAGGCGCAATTTGGGATACGAAGAGTTTTAAGAAACACCTATTCCATCCTAAATCTCTGAGATTACATGCTTGTTTATATGAGTCCTACATAATAACTCTCTTTGATAAGCGAGAGGCATAAGTCTAGTTCAATCTTGTGGTTTATTCGTTTATAGTGAGTAGAAATATTACAAGAAAAATTCAACAAAATACATGTCAACTAATGACCTTTCACAATTCTTTTTATTATATAGTATCTCTAGTCGAAGAAAATAGGTGCCAAATTCAACAGTGATCCAATTGCTATGAAGATTTTATCGTCTTTATTCAAGTTCAACCATACTTGATGGATTAGAGATTCAAAATATACTAATGGTTAAGACATCAGATCAGATTGGTGAGTGAAGACCCTTGTTATTTAGTGATAACATCTAGGCCAATCTAGTATGTGGAAATGAAGGGAATGTATTTGAGGAAATTGGTGATCAAGAATCTGTAAAACATGATTGTTGTTGTATAGCCTCCTAAGAAAAAATAACTAGACATGTAAGTTATGTTTCTTATATAATCTTGAAGTGTAATAATAGCAGTCAATTCATGGTATCCATGATCATATGAGCTGGGTGTTCTTACTCATTTATTGCTTTTATTCGAAATTAAGATTGAATTATACAAAAGTGGTGCAAATGTCTTGCATCTAAATGCTATATATTACATTAGCTCATTGAGAGAAATGATAGTCTTGTATGATTAATGGTAGTTTACTAGTGGATTAACTATACATGGTTGCGATGTAGAATTTAGAGTGAGATATTGTTAAAATTTATAATACTAGAAGTTGTTTTGTGTAATAACGCTTGGTTGAAGATTTTAGTAATATACTATATGCAACAGTGACCTCTATTGTATAATAATGGTAGATTTAAAAGATTTTAGAGTGGTATACAAGGAAGAATTAAAAAAGAGTTCACTACCAAAAAATTATTTATTTTATTAAATTTTGCTATTACAATCTAAAATTTAAAATGTGATAATAAAGTGTTTAAAATTTTCTTTTTTCACAAAAATAGTTGGTCATTAATGGTATTTCATGTTATATCACTGTTACATTATTGTGAAATAAATTGTTCACATAAAAATTAATTTAATTGATATTAAAATAATTAGTTTAAAAAAAAACTAATCGGCTCAATCTTTTTCACCATCCTTCTACCCACATCAACTTACTTGCCGCTCCCTTTGTTTCTCTGGAGACCTTCATCCAACTTTTAAAAAAAATAAAATAAAAGATGTATTATCTATAGATAAAACTACTACTATTGTTACAACAACAACAACAACAATAACAATAATAACAACACTCAGTATAAAATCCTGGTAAGGCGCAGGGTCTGGGGTGGTCTAATTATACGTAGCTTTATCCCTAACTAATAGAGAGGTTGTTTCCAAATTATCCACGGATAAAACTATATGAAAAAATTACAAGAGGTCTTAGCTTATCTCCAACTCTCATGAAGAGATTTTACTGATAATTACAATGGTGAGAAATAATCTAATAAAATATATGACATGGATGTAATTTCGATAGCTAAGGTGAGACTATAATCGCCACGTTCGTTGTATGTTCATAGAAAGTGAATGTTGCGCATTTTTTGCATAAAGATGAGCTCGAATGAGGTTGACTCTCTGATCTGCAATCTTGTATTTGTCCTCCTTTTTACCAGTAGGTCTACGGTTATTCCTTTCTTTCCAAATGGTATACATTGTGATCGTGAAAGCCACTTTGAATAGGGGAGCATTGACTTTCCCGGGTTCCGAATTACAAACAATCCAATTCAATGTATGTTCCGAATTACAAACAATCCAATTCATGTCTGTACATTGATTCTTTGTTTGAAGCTGATTCTTGATAGCTAGCCATGTTATGAAGGAAGCCTTGGGGATGATAGAGTGTTTTCATAAGAGTTTAAACCAAGGAACCTCCATAAAAGATCGAGTAGTAAATAACTGATGAAAAGATTGAGTCGAGAACAGTCCATTCGGAGTCAATTTCCAGTAGATAGCATCATCATGGGCAGCATCGTTTATTGGAGGAAGATAGTTCAATAGAGTGTGAAACCCCCTAAATTCTCCATGCCATTCACCATTGTTAATCAGGGAAGAAACTCTAAAACTGAGGGGCAGTCGGTTTTTTAGTGGTTGGAGCCCGGGAACTTGAGAAAGAGGGCTTAGGTCAAGCCACTTGTCAAACCAGAGCCACGTCTTAGCTCCATTACCTATTCTATGCCGAATGCAAGGGTAGATAACTTCCCTCTGTGCCATCATTTGTTTAAAAATGGAAGAACAACCCCTAGAACAATTCAACTGCTAGAAGTTGGTAGTCTTCAAGTAATATTCATAGATCCATTGGATCCATAGTGCGTCAGGATTGGTATACAATCTCCATATCTGCTTACAAATTAAGACTTTTTACATTTTTGTTTGTTAATTCAAGAGAAAAACTTCAAGAAAGAAAGCTTTTGGAGAAAGCCAGATAATTCTCATCTGAGCTCAATTAGAATATATATAGAAAAGTGTTCTGTTTTTACCCGAAAGTCAGTTAGTATCAGTTAGTATAACTTCATCTATTTACAGATCAGACCTAACTTTTACATATCTTCACACACTCTTCGTATCTTAACACACTCTTCACATCCCCCCTCACGTTGGACTTAGAAGTCCCAACTTGTCTGAGATAAAGTTGTGTTGCTTGTGACTCAAGGCCTTTGTCATACTATCAGCTAACTGCAATTGTGAGGGAATGTAAGCTGTCTGCAGAAACCCATCTTGAATCTTCTCTCTAATGAAGTGACAATCAATATCGAGATGCTTAGTTCTCTCATGAAAACATGGGTTTGCAGTGATCTGTTTTGCAGCTTTGTTGTCTCAAAACAAAGTCATAGGAAGATGCACAAACACATGGACGTGAGACTGTGGCTTATTTCTTGGTTTTCCAGGAAACCAAAGAATGACCAAGAAAAACACAACAATCAGAAAGATACTTTCTGCTCATAGGACAAGTTGCCCAATCAGAATCAGTGAATCCTGTCAACTTCAAATCATCCTGAACAGGATAAAGCAAGCTTTTAGAAATGGTTCCCTTCAGGTATCGCAAGACTTGATTAGCACCTTCTAGTTGAGGCAATTTAGGAGCTGAATTAAACTGACTTAACAGCTGGACCGCCTAGGATATATCAGGTCTAGTTAAAGTAAGATAAAGTAATCTTCCAACATGCCTTCTATAGAGTTCAGGATCTAGTAAGTCATCACCTTTATCCAGAGAAAGCTTAAGATGTTGTGGAAATGGTGCTTCAGTTGACTTAGCAGCCGAAAGACCTACATCCTACAACAAATCTAGTATATATTTTCGCTGGTGAAAATAAGACCCATCAGCACTTCTGCAAATCTCAAGACTAAGAAAGTAAAACCCAAATCCTTGACAGTAAACTCTTGCTCAAAATTTGCCTTGATATCTGTAATTTCATACTGACAATTGCCTATTATAAGCATATCATCCACGTAGACAAGAATCACTGGAATGTCTTCACCTTTCTTCTTGACAAACAGTGAAGAATCACTATAATGTCTTCACGTTTCTTCTTGACAAACAGTGAATAATCGTTCTTATATTGAATGAACTCCTTTGCTACCAGAAACATAATAAGCACTTTATTCCACTGTCTTGAAGCCTACTTGAGGTCGTAAAGTGACTTCTTAAGCTTGCACACCTACCCATTTATTGCTTTTGTATATCCCTCAGGAGGCATCATGTATATCTCCTCATCAATATAACCATGAAGGAAAGCATTATTAATATCTAGCTGATGAACAAACTACTTCTTTGTTGTTGCTAAAGCAAGTAAAATTCTAACAGTAGCTAACTTTGCCACAGGTGAAAATGTATGTTTGTAATCCTCACCTTCCCTCTGATCAAATCCTCAAACCACAAATCTTGCTTTCAACCTCTCCACCATTCCATCTGGGTTAAATTTAGTCTTATAAACCCATTTAGAAGAGATAGCTTTATGACCAAAAGGAAGAGTAGTAAGTTACCATGTCTCATTCTTCTCTAATGCTTCAAGTTCTGTCCATTGCAGCTACCCAGCCTTCTTGCCTGCTAGCATCAAGATAACTCATAGGTTCCTGGATAGTTAATACTGAAGCTAAAGAAGCTATATAGTTTGGAGATAAATGCTGGAAGTCTATGTAATGAAAAAGAGGATGACTAGTATTTGTGTTTGTTTTAACGTTTAAAGCAAAATCCTTCAACCAAAGTGGCTGGCTTTTGACTCACTGAGACCTTCGTATAACTGGAGAATCAATATTTGGTTTTGGAGGAACAACAGGAAGAACTTGAGAAACAGATGCAGGAGAAGAATGATCATACGCATCATCTGAAACTGACTCGATAAAAGGAACAACAGGAGAAGATGAAAGATTTTCACCTGCAAAAGTAAGTTCAGCAGAAGGAAAAAATGTAGGAGATTGATCATCTGGTATACGTTGATCAGAAGAACTGGATTTAAAGGGAAAAACATGCTCATGAAAAATAACATCTCTGGAAAAAAATGAAGTTTTGCTGTTAAGATGATAGAGCTTGTTCCCTTTCTGACATGAGGAATATCCTATAAGTACGCACTTTTTGTCTTTGGTATCAAATTTGTCTTTGGTTTGTCCTGTTTTTGTGGCATAACACAAACAACCAATGATTCGAAGATGATCAATAAAGGGAGGTTTTTGAAACAAAATTTCATGAGGAGACTTCCAGCCTAACTGAAACATGGGCATTTTATTAATAAGATAGGTTGCACACAAGACACACTCCCCCCAAAAGTATTTTAGCAAAGCAGCATGAAACATAATAGCTCTTGCAGTTTCTCCAAGGTTTCTATGTTTTCTTTCAACAATCCCATTCTGTTAAGGTGTATGTACCATGGAACTCTGATGTATAATTCCAAGGCTACGGAAAAATTTTGGAGCTTTCTGCAGAAACAAATGCAGCACTATTGTTTGATCTAACATACTTTGGAGTAGAGTGAAAGTGATTTTGAATTATATGTGACGGAGGTAATAAGAGTAGGAAGAGCTTGGTGTTTACCATGAAGAAGATATGTCTAAGTGGCTCTAGAGAAGTCATCAACCACTGTAAGAAAATAACGTGAACAACATATATTTGCAACTTTGTAGGGCCCCACAAATCAGTGTGCATAAGCTCAAAAGCAGTGGAAGTGGTACTCAAGCTTATCGAGAAAGGTAATCTATGAATCTTTATCATGGAACAAAAATCACATAGAAATTTACTTTCATTGATTTTATGATGTTTACAAGTAAGAATATGAATCATTTTACTCAAAGATGAATGTCCTAATTTGGCATGTAACAAATGTAAATTTTTTGTCATATTATCAGTACTACAATGAGATTTTGAACTATGAGAATGACTGTGATATTAGAAGTATGAACAACAGAAACATGAGTATTTATTGAGTTATTAGACGCGGTCTCAGAAGCCATTGCCAGCAACTTATATAGACCTCTATAAACTCTACCAAGTGCCACTGTTTTCTTATTCGAAGGTTCCTGAAAGACACAATGGTGTGGGTGAAAAAAAGCATTAAACTTGGTGCTTTGAGTGAACTTATTAACAGAGAGTAGGTTATATTTGAAGCTTGGTACATAGAGGACATTGTGTATGGAAACGTGAGAGTTTAGTTTATAAAACCAGTTTCAGTTACCTGCTTACTGATACCTTTAGGCAAACTCACAAATATAGGTTTGGTAAGCTTTTCAGTCTTGTAGAATAACTGATAGAAGGGAGTCATAAGGTCAGAAGCTCCGGTATCAACAATCTAGGTTCCATATGAATCATCAATAATGCAAGAAGTAAAAGCTAAGCAGTCAGAAACAATATCTGCAAAATTAACCAAGGAACCTGCACCAGGTGCAAAAATGTTTTTGCCTTTAACCATCTTCATCATCTCTTCACATATGACAGACATCCTCTCCTAATAAGTCACATGTGCTCATGTACCTTGAACATCCAGTGGACTCTCTTGATCAGCTTTAAATCCCTCATTAACAGTCACTTGTGCAGCAACTTTACTAGTTTTCTTGCCCTTTTCCCTTTATACCAATCAGGATAACCAATTTTTTCAAAGTAATGATCAGCCAAATAACCATCCTGATGATAATAAGTGCAGTATCTTCTGCCTTTGTCTCTTCTATTCTTGTTATAATTAGACTGCCTATCAATAACTAGAAATGCTATTGGTGGTTCTGTACAATTACTCATTGTAATATGCTTTTGCCTTTCTACTTGTTACACAATGTAGTAGGCCTTATTAACACTAGGAAGTGGATCTATAGACAAGATCTGATTACGAACTATCTCATATTCATCACTCAACTTCATCAAAAACTGCATCAACTTAGATCTAGCTTCTAACTCAACAAATTTGTCATTTCTACCACAGATACATCCAGTCGTTCTTCCACATGTGCACACACACGAACAAGCAGGAATGGCATTAAGACTTTGTAACTCATCCTATATTTTCTTAAGTATGTTAAAATATGCAACAACATCCTTGACTAACCTGACTAAGTTCTCTCTACAGCTGATAGATCAGCGACCTATTGCTTTGGCCATATCTTTCATTAATCTCCTCCATAGATGATGAGCTGATTATGCATGTAAGAAGGCGCGAGACAGATCTGTAGCCATAGAATTCAAATTCTAGCATGTCACCATGTAATCACACCTAATCTAGCGCTGGTATGTACTGTTAGTGTTGGAAATTTGACGGGCCCAAAATCTTGTGAGTCTATGTGAAGGGGAGAACATTTGTGGGCTTTGATTGGGAGGC
>JAOQMS010000005.1:42236879-42251871 GCA_027563885.1 Erythroxylum longipes | reverse complement strand
GCAGCAATTCCCTTTTTCCTAGCTTGGACAGTAAAAGCAACAGAGGAGTTTAGCTTGCAAATTCATCTTCTCCAACAAGAGTTACATGCGCAGTCCAGTGAAGGTGAAGGCTACTGAGGAATGAAACAATAAGGGTTATCCTGGCTGCATAGGATAGAAACTTGTTTTGCCATGCCCAGACCCTTGTTTTCACTCTTTCAATAATAGGAAGGCAATCGTTATCGTTAAACTTGAGTTTATGAGCAGTACTAGGAACTCCCAAGTAGCATAAAGTATTTGACACATTGTTTATACCAATCATTCCCTTGAACTCCTCTGGATTCCTTACACTTGCAGAGAGGTATAGGATGCTTTTATTTGGGTTGTATTTAATACTAGAACATTGAGCAAAGAGTTGAAGAGCATGCATCATTATATTGATGAAAAAAGCATTGACTTCACACAACAATAACAAGTCATCCGCATATATAAGGTGAGTAAGCTTGATCTCTTTACTATTGTGATGATATTTGAAGCCCCCATTGGATGAGATAAGTCTCGTTAATAATCTAGAGAAGCCTTCCATAACTAACGTAAACATGTATGGAAATAGGGGTCACCTTGTATTCCTCAAGCTAGTTTTAAAGGTTTAGATGGAAAATGTTAACAAGCACACACAATGAGGAAGTTTGTATGCATGCCATTATCCATTCTTCATCCCATTCTTCTTCCCATATTGAAATCTCATCTCCAGCTTTGTTTAGTAAATGGTTTTATGAAAGTAGCAACCTGGCTAGTGATCATCTTCTATAAGTAGTGAGAAGTGCTTATGACTATTAAAATAGCCTCTCTCCCCTTTTCCATTTCTTCTAAACTCTTTCTTATTTTCCTCGTTGTATTATGTTGCAAAGCTTTTCCAAAAGATTAAAGAATTATAGTAGAGGAAGGAAACAATCTTGTATTTATCTTGATTGGTGGAAGCTATTTTAATATTTACCAGTCATCTCGTATTCTTCTAGCATGTAATTGCTCTGGTACTATAGTTGAAAGTTGAAAGCCTTGTCGCTGCCAATGTTATAACATCGATAGCGTGAGGAAAGGAGATGGAAGCGAGATTGAACGGAATATCAAGCTCGAGTGAAGAGGGAACGTCGAACTCGGTAAACGAAAGTAGGTGTCGCGCGAATCCTCCGGTGGTGTTGTCGAAGAAAGCGATCCTAAAAAGTGGGTTTCTCAAGTGGAGCCTGGCGTTCACATAACTTTTGTTTCACTTCCACGCGGCCAGAATGATCTCAGAGGGATACAATATTCCGATACCAACTCCACGAACTTTGTGCTTAACAGCAATTCAACGGTTCTGATTGGATTAGAATCATTTCCGATGAGTTGGATTTTACGTAAGCGAATGAGAGACATAATTGATTGATTGGCTATTAAGTTATTTTTAACATAAATGAGTTCTCTTTATGCTTTTTGACTTGAAGAAAACGAAACACAGAGATTTGTTTGGATGACTGTTGAGTTAATTACATTTGATTGAAAGCCAAATAGTACCTCGGACTGTTTCACGAAGTATCATTATTTTCACCTCTTCTCGAAATAAATGTTGGCACTAACAATTCCAATGTTAGAATTTATCTGAGATTTTCTCTGGTGGCTGTACCTTTCTTCCACTTTTAGAAAGTTGGAGATGACCTCTCGACGTGGTGAAGAATGGGATGGAGGTCACCGAAGAAACAAAGTAATGGACAAAGATGAAATAAGGGCTGTAAGCATTAACATGGCAATGCGACTTCAGGTTGTTCAATCAATCTTATTATTCGATTGTATTCTTCCTGTTTTAGAACTTCCTAAGGATCCCCGTATCTTTTGCTCAATATGAAATGGGGCATTGGAGCTTGAAGATTGGCTTGTGTCCAGCCTTTAAGTTCTTCCTCAATTAGGAACTCTTTATTCATGGTTTGGACATGGGAGGAGATACCTACATTTGCTTTCAAGAGAATACCGCTACATGAACAACTGATCTGAAAACATATTCAAGCCCAAACTAAATTACATCTAGACAAAGCATAGAAACTATTTGGTGTTGGAGATGACTGAATCTTCACACCTGCAACGATGAGAAACGGCAAAGCAATTAAGACTAACAAATATTAGAGTCCAAAGCGCCAGCAATGAGATAGTGCCATGAAAGCTGGATGGATCAACTGGAGTACCTAAACACAGAGTTGGCATTAAAATTAGTACCCAGCCAACCCATCTTCAGTGGTGGCAAGTGACGGCGAAAGAGAATTACGAGATTCATCGTAGTCCTCTCCAAGAGGTGATTGCTCCACCCTGATGTCCTCAATCATCTTAACAACTTCGACCATTGTAGGCCTCTTCTCAGGCTGTGGAACGACACAAGCCAATGCCACATGAAGCATAGACACAAGCTCCTCCTCAATGTTCTTGTACCTCAACAGCTCCTGATCAAACACTTCTGATGTCCACTCTTCCTTAACAACTGACCTCACCCACTTGGGAAGATCCACAGCCTGTTCCTCTTCATCAATTCGAGGCCGGGTTGGGGATGGATACTGTGAAGGAGCTCTGCCCGTAAGAACTTCCAACAGTAATACTCCGAAACTGTACACATCGGCCTTCTGAGAGAGCTTCTTCACCTCTGCTTGCTCAGGAGCCCTGTATCCTCCAAGTCTTGCTATGGCATGAGCAGGGTTCAAAAGCAGTGACAACCCAAAATCAGAAATACAGGCATTGCCGTTCTTGTCAAGTAGCACATTAGAAGATTTTACATTTCCATGGGGGATTTTTGCAGCACCGTACTCCTCATGGATTTTAGCTAATCCCCTGGCAGCACCTAACACCAAGCTGATCCTCGTTGTCCAATCTAGAGGAATTCTACCTGGTCCCCTATTACCTAAAATTCAATCATTTTTTTATAATCAAACACCAAAATACAAAAGCACAAGAAAATTTAAGAACGTTAGAACCCACTGAAGTACACTAACCGTGAAGAAGTGAGTACAAACTCCCATTAGACTGATAATCATAAACAAGAAGCTTCTCTTCCTTAGCATAATAGAAAGCTCTTAGTCTCACAATGTTAGAATGCTTAAGCTTCCCTATAACATCCATGTATTGCTCGAACTCTCTTCTCGGACAGGGATTAGCATCCTTCAACCTCTTCACGGCCACCGTGCACCCATCATCGAGGACCGCCCTGTATACCGTTCCTAAGCTCCCTTTCCCAAGCATCTCCGCCGAAGCACGTAATAAGTCCTCCAGCTCGAACTGATTCTTCCGATCGTAAAACACAAGCTTACTCTTGTCCGTCGCAGTAGTGCCGTCACTATCACCACCTCCGTTAGCATACACTCTCTTCTCACTTCCATAGCTACTTCCACTTCTCCTCTTCCCACTCTCGCTCCCCATTTTCGAGCTCGCACTGCTTCGTTCTCTTGAGCAGTAATAAGCAACAATAAATGATGTAACTACTAACAAGGCCACGCAGTTTGCTACCACAATTGCGACTATTGCACCGGTGCTTAGACCTTTATTATGGGACTTGTCTTTGGCTAAGACCGGATTTTGTGGCATTGAGCTCGGATTCGATGGTACGGTTTGTGATGATGATGGTGTGATTATTGTACCTGTGAATGAACACTCCCGCAATGGACTCGATCCACATAAACCTTCGTTGCCAGAAAAGCTCCGGTCCGTGAATATCTTCAAGAGATTGTTTGGTAAGCGTCCGTAGAGCTCGTTGTTTGACAAGTTCAGTTCTTTTAGATCATGAAGTGACGTGGATAGATCGGGGATATCACCAGAAAGTTCATTGTTTTGTAGTCGGAGAGTGAGCAGTCTGGTCAAGTTGGTCAATTCACGTGGAATCTTGCCGTGAATGTTGTTGTCCGACAAGTCCATGCGGAGAAGGCGCTTAAGAGAGGAGATCTCTGGTGGGATTTCGCCGGAAAGGTCATTTCCGGAGAGGTAAAGAAGCTTGAGGTTGGTGCAGTTGGTGAGTGGAAAGATAGTGCCATTTAACCTATTGTTGTGGAGGTCAAGAAGACGAAGTTGGTCGAGAAGATATACAGCAGTGATTGGTCCCCGGAGAGAAAGGGAAGGGAGAGAGAGGGAAACAACTCTGCCAGCGGCTGAGCATTTGACGCCGACCCAGGTGGCGGTTGAGGAGCAGGCGTCGACGCCGGTCCAGTTGGCGAGGAGGTTTCCGTGAGTGTCAGTCTGACGGCGGAAAATGGTGAGAGTTTCCGTGTCATTTGGAGGAGAACAGAGCGAAGGAGATAGTAAAAGAGAGAATGTGAAAGTGAAGAGAAGTGTGAAGACACAAACTTTGTTCATGTCGAGTAGAGTGGGTTGTTGGGCGGGAAGTGAGAAGCGTGAGTTATGTTCTTAAAAATGTGCAAAGGAAAAAAGACTTAAAGTTGAGTTCTTTAACGATACCAAAAAAAAAAAGTTGAGTTCTTTAAGTCTCCATCCGAGAGAAAAAGGTTAGGGAGTGAATAAGGAAATGTTTAAACTTTGATAAGAGGGAAATAGGGGATAGATATAGAGGGAAAGGCTGGGGAATTGCATTTAGTAAGATGATGATGTATGATTAGAGAGAGGGCAGCTTAAAGTATTGCATTGCATGGGGAGGAATTCTTGGGAGAGGAGTGAATGATTAAAGGTAAAAATAGTGTGGTGTTGATTCAATGATTGCTGTTTTCCACTCTTCCCATGTGAAATGAGTAAACCACAGAAACTTTTTGATCATGTTACTCTAATACTACTATGAATGAATGGCTATGGCTGCGGAATAATTGGAATGACCTCTGACTCCGACTCTCAAGTCTTAACCCTCTTGTTCTTCTCGCTCCTTTTTCCCCTAATTGGTATATAGACTCTTAAGTCTTAACTACTTGTACCCGTGAATGTTCATTTGTGATTGATAACTTTTTCATCTGCAATGCAATCAGCAAGAGAGTGCCTAATCTACTCCTTCTACAAGGAAGTTGGCATCTTTTTGGATTTTTGAATATGAACAAGTTTGCAGCTGATAGCCTGTTTTAGACCAATTATACAACTCTTTGTCACGCACTCATTAAAGAGTATAGTGATACTGTCATTTCTTGCTTTGGACCACTTTGGAACCATTCCATTTAAATTTGCAATCAATCTAGAGTATGATTCGCTGGTGAAACTTTCAATTTTACCAAATTCACCATTCAGAAACAAACCTGTTTACTACATACATGATCTAGTGGTGTAATATTTTTATTTAGACAAAAGAGCAATATACCTTCTTGACAGCATATCATATGGGTGCACTGATTTGCTTCACAGAAGATTTCTAGAGTCTAGACCTGCATTGTCATAAGTTGAGCAAATCGTCAACCTTAGTACCTACCAGCACCCATGTCTGCGATAACTGTATCTCTTGCAGTCTTGCTTGTGTCTTATTTACTTCTATTTTCCTGT
Source organism: Erythroxylum longipes (assembly GCA_027563885.1). NCBI lineage: Eukaryota > Viridiplantae > Streptophyta > Magnoliopsida > Malpighiales > Erythroxylaceae > Erythroxylum > Erythroxylum longipes. The sequence continues at coordinate 42,246,411 of JAOQMS010000005.1, read as the reverse complement.
CCCAAAACAAGAAAAAAGAATGTGCAGCATTCATATGCAACTCCTATCCCTTCTCATAGGAACACGGGTTCGTTCCAAATAGGCAAATACAGCTATTTAATGCTTGCTTCTCTTCTCTTCTCTTCGTCCAATAGTTTATGTGTGTATAATATATAAAGGTCACACCGTGAAAGTTACGGCATTGCCCACCATACCAAAAGACTATGAAAACCAGAGATCCATAAAGTCTTTGTGCACACTTATCTACCAAATTAGTCAAAATATCATATTTGCAATTCCAAATTCAAATTGCCTCCCTCGTTTCAGCTGTATCTTTAATATAATATCAGCATGCAAACAGATTAAAGGATGTTTGGTCGCCTTTTCTTTCTATTTTGTCGCATATATCATTTCATTTTCTTTTTAAAAAGAGTAGCAACTTGTAAAAAAATCAGTTTTTCCATGTATGCAGGTAAGAAATCCAAGCATTGACTAACATTTTGCAATCTGTGAGCAAATCCCACCCATCCTTGTAGATATTCAAAATCTTCTTCTTCAATAACTTTAGCTGACATTTTCCATGGAAAAGAGATTAACAAGTGCATAATTTAGTTTAACTTGATTTGCTTTCTGGTACTGGTTCCCCTGCTTTATCATTCTCATGGCAGGAAAAAGCTCACAACTTTAAGTCATGAGGAAGCAAAGTTTCTGCTGTCCAACCAAAGACGGACCAATAGAGTACTGTTATTCTCCTTTTCCATGTTTATCATTATTATATTCCTAACGAAGTCGAAACCGAACAAGAGACGGAGTTCGATAGGGCTCGAACCCCGGACCTTGTCCTGCTTCTTCTGTTTTTCTAAGGTCCACTTGTCCTTTTAACATTCAAGTTGCTTAATCCTTTATCGTTTCCCCCTCCATTTGTGCATGGTTTATGCAGAAAAGAAAGAACAAATGAGACCTACATACTGGGATAAGGTCTTTTTACTGTTCAACTCCACATGGTGTGTATCATTAGCACATTGTGAACAAGATTCTCTTTTCTGTTTTCTTTTTGTTCTGATATTAAATGAGGTAGACATTTGTGAGCTTGATGTTGTCCCAGAAAGTGAAGGAAATGTTACAGCTTTTATGTGTTGCATCAAAGTGTGCTTTGCTTTTTAATTATTGAACATGCAAAATCAATAACTATAATAAAAACCATAAATAAAGGGAAAAATAAAAGGTGGGTGAGTAAAAAGGACGAGAGATTGATGGCGGGATTGGCGTTTCTAATTCTAGGTTGCTTGGTCAGACAGATAGACTTGTAGACAAGACCGTGATAAAGCTATATGTTGGGTTCATAAGTTTATAAAAGTAATTGAATTATTTGGTCGTTGAAGACATGGCTCAGCAATGTCAAGAAGCTTCTGAACCAAAAACAACTCCAATCCCACAAATTTCTAAGCTTTAGTTGTCGTGACATAGCTTCTTTTATATCATACCGAGTATGTGACGGTTTCCAAAAGCAAAGGTTATGAAACCTCCTTACTATTCGTTTCAAGCAGAGTCATTATTGCTTAATCCTTTCCATTTTGTCATATTAATACGCAATCTTTTTTTTATATTTTATTAAGAGGGATTACAAAGGAATAACCTTACCGATTGCTTTAAGACGCACCGTCAATATTTAAACAGAAATATTGAATTAAATTGATTATTTGATTTTGTTTGTTACGTAATTTATTTAAAATAGATTTTTATGAATTATTATGTATTTATAACATTTTATTTGATACATACTAAAAATATAATTATCAATTTTTAATTACAAAAGTCTAATTGTAATTTTTATTTAAATTAACTCATTTTATTAAAAAAAGTTATGAAATATTTTACACGTCAAAATCTAATTCTAATTTATACTCCTACTTGAAGCAGTTTGACTGTTTATGATTTATCATAATATAACAAACAATATGTACTTTTGGTTTTAATAAACAACTTAACAAGCCTGCCGAACCTATCTTCGAAATAGATTTAAGAACTCACTTCTCAAGAATGACAAAGTAAGGATGTGAATTGTCAGTAACAGTTTTTGTCCGAAGTAACTCAAAGCTTCGTCCTTTTGAGTTATTCAAGATGGGAAATGACGCTTTAACATTCCAAAAGAATGTCAACTTAGACTAATTTAGGCGACAAGGCAATCTTAGAGCTGCTTTAAACTTTGGATTCCTAGTTGTTTTTACAGGGTTTCCCTAAGCCGTTCGTCTGAAAAAACACTGCCTTTAATCTTCACTTCATCTTACTCGTCATCAATCAATTCATCAATTAGGATTGAGAGTTGACCAGAAAAGCATGATCGAATTTTCCATAATAGTTGTCATAAGTTGTCCGTTGAGGTCTTCAATCCTCGGTGTAAAGGTGGTATACAAACTTTTAATGATTATGATTATTAGTAATATTAGTTAGTTTGTTAAAAATATTAAAAAATAAAAATTTATTAAAATATTATTTTATGTCAAATTTTAATATATTTTAATTAATTATATTTAATTTATGCAAATGATGACATAATGCTTAAAATTAAGTATATTATAATATTTTCTTTCCGGTAGTTCCTTTAGCATTTACTTGTATCAACATATCCTCAGCCAAAAAATGTCTTCAAAATTAATTATATTTAATTGCTAACAAAGAGAAAATAGATAATTAATTAATTATATTTAATCAATTATATTTTAATTATATTTAATTGCTTGAAAGGGGGAAAAAGTGTTACAGGCGTAACATGATCTGTCACACACGTGAGTAATACGATCTGTCACACTCGTGACACTTGCGTGTAACACTGAAATAACTTTTATTCCTCTCATAATAGGGGGTATGAAGTAATGTCTCAAACTTAGATGTAGAAACATTATTCATTCAATGATAATATATTATCAAACAACTGTTTTTTATTCCTTATTTATTGATATATTTCCAAACCTATTAACCAAACATCTCATAAATGTTAAAATTATCTACGTAAAAATTAGAAATTTTCATTTCATCACAATCACAAAAGTGTATGATTTTTTTTTTCTTTCAAAGCAATTGTTAGCTCCTTAATATATAAACGGACTTAAGTAAGATTGTCTTGAAAAAAAAGTAGATATAACTTAAGTATAAGTTTAGTAATTAGAGAACTTTTGTAGCAACAATCCAAGTCCAACCAGATCATATATTAGAAAAAGTTTGTCTTGATGAACATAAAAATTCCACATTAAGTACTGTGTAGGAAATCACTCATTCTTTATAAACCCTCAACATAACTCATCATTTGAATAACAAGAATTTGGGATTTTGGACAAAAGGTGTATGCATGTGTGAGAAGTGAAGAAGAGGTTACGGAGACTTCGACGAAGAGAAGAAGAAAAAAGGCAAGCTGTAAATGATCAAAATGCAGAGCATAAAGGGTAGGCATAAATCATACACGTGACAAGCACATAGGATGACACGCAAAGCATAAACCAAAACGCAGAGTTTCACTAAAGCATCTGATAGGCGTGAGTTAAAAGGGACAGATGCATACATCTTCTTCACTAGTCTATAAATACTTGTACACAGTCACAATATAAACATACAATCAGTATACACATACACATACATTGTTATCTAATTCAGGAGAGAAAAATGCTAGAGTATATATTAAGGGTACTGGGAATTTGTGAGGGAAATCTTGCAGGTATTTAGAAAACACGCAATTTCTTATATTCTTTTTTTTCTTGAAGTTAGTGAAAATTTTAATGTGAAATTAATCCTTAGACGTAGATAGTTTTGTGCTATCAAACCAAGTAAAAATTCTTATGTCTTCTTTGCATTTCAGCAACTTTCTTTTGTGGAAAACAAGTTCAAGCAACAAATATCACAAATCTTTGAGAAAAAGATAGCAGAAGCATACTAAAATCCTATCAAGTACCATTACTCCAACCCAGTCGAATTTTCTTTTTCATACAATAATCAAATGTTTCTATATAAAAGAGAAATTATTCACGCCCACCTTCAAAATAAAGCTAAGGGTGTGGAGACATGTCACGTTTTAGCGCATGAGTGCAAAATCTTTAGTCATCTCAATTAGATCGAGGAGTGTCGGAAGTTAGTTTGTGTTAAATCGCTATTTTCGACTTCTGATAATACTACTACCAACTGTGAAAGTAGGTAGATATAACAACATGCACGTCTCATAGGTCAGAATCCATACAATTCAATAAGGCAGGAACAAACTCACGTTGCAGAAAAGCTTTCAAGTGCAAATGCACATTTGTCATGAATAGATCGCCTAAATTTTGCGACATTTTCTTCCAATTGGTTTATATGACAAATATCAGTCGCGTGTAAGACTGAGCTATAGTCCTATACTCCTATGCCTCAAGCACTGCACCTTTAGACACGTGAAAAAAGCCCCGTACTCCAAAAAGCTAATGAGAATTGCACCTCCAGGGTCGAATTGTCAATGTTTGAGCACAAGAGTTTTTCTTTCATTAAACACAACCTAGGCCAATGACAATCAGTGAAGCAAACTGAACTGTTGACACAACATAGTTGCACATGAACGGTTTCCGACTCTTGGCAACATTAAACAATTCCTTGTCATTACATGAAATGAAGCATTGCAAAGAGGGTGCTATCATGTGAATAAATGCAGACCTATATCCACTCTCAACCATCTTCACACTAAATTTCTTTAGACTACTGAAGCCATAATGGCTTCGCGTTCCTGGTGTAGCATCCTCAACATTGTCAAGTTGAAAAGAATTGTTAAAATCAGGTGGAAATTAGCTGGAGCTGGTGAGAAGAAACTGCCTCTGGATGTCCCTCCTGGTCACTTGGCTGTCGAAGTAGGAGGAGCTGGGAAGAGGTTTGTTGTAAAAGCAGATTACCTGAACCACCCAATTTTTAAGCAGATGCTGGACCAGGCATATGAAGAGTATGGTTACAGCAGAAATGGTCCCTTGACCATACCATGTGATGAGTTCTTTTTCCAAGACATAATACATTTGCTTGGAGGAGTTAAAAAAGTGAGTTCGATCCCTTGTCAAGTAGCAGAAGAAAAGCTGGGATCAAAGCTATGGAAGGACTCCACACCACTTCTTAAAGACATAGCCAAGAGATCTACATGTTAGCGCAACACCAGGGGCGGAGATATATACCCTTGTCTATCTCTTCCAAAATCCACCAAAATATATTTTGTTTGTCTATGTTTCGCCATATTAGGAATGTCAATAGGTTGAGCCCGTGATCTAGTCCATGGCTCGGCGGGCCACGAACAAGTCGGGCTAACTTGTCCATCTTATATATATATATTTAAAAAATAAAAAATGATGTCGTTTTTAAAGTAATAGTCAAGCACGGGCCGGGCCAGCAAGCCAATGCTCGGCCGATCACTTTTGATCCTTGGCCCAATCAACCCAGGCCAAAATCAGGCTGGGCTGGGTTTGATCAAAAGTGACATCCCTGCACCAGATGTATCATATTTTTTATTGTGTATAAAATCATGTTTATGTAATGAAAAATATGTAGTGCTGTCAACTTAATTTTTCAAGGTTCTAGTTTTGTTCCAAAATATAAAACTGATCAAGTAAAAATTTGGCATTATATGAGAGTTTTAAGGATTTGTTTGAGTGAAAATTAGGTGAGAAGGAAAAAATTTTTCCTTTCAAATACACAACAAAACTAAAGCAGTTCATTTTTAACTTTAAAAAAAAAAGCTGTTTAGATAATACCATAACAAAGACTTCAACAATTGTTTTTTATAATTTCTCCTCATATATTCAATAGCAATAGCTATACTACCTGAGTTGTAAAGGTGACGAGTTATTCGAGAGCATTTGATTTATGGGATATGACTAAGATAGAAGTTGCTCTACCTCAATTTTTACTCAGTCAAGAACCACACTGAATGAAAAGCAAAAAGATATAAAGTTTTAACTGCGATATCTTCAGTTTTAAAGGCCACTTTTGCAAGAATCATAACTTGTGAGACTGAAAAAGAAGCTTGGAACAAGATGTTTAAGGGTTATAAATGATGAAATAACTTCAAATTCTCCACCTTTGGGAAAAGTTTGAGCTATTAAAGATGCAAGAATATGAGTCTGTTAAAGAATTCAGTAATAGAATTATGAAGAATCTAAATCAGTTCAGAGTACTTGGAAGAAAAAAGTGTTGTTGGTAAAGTCTTTTTACGAGTTTTTGAAAAATTTGAAGCCAAAATCTCAGCATTAGAAGAATTCAAAGATATTTCACAATTGACATTAATAGAGTATTTGTTAAGGAAAAATACCCTCGGATCGAATATCAGTTGAATTTAATAGCCTGAAAAATAGTAATGAAAATAAATATAGGCAAAATAAAATAGGACAGAATACAAAGATTTACATGGTTCGGTCAATGTGACCTACATCCACGGGCAAAGATGGCCAACAAATGATCAGTAATCAGAAACAAATGGAGAATACAAAATGGCTAGTACTCGCAACCCATATCCCTAATACACCTAGATATTTATCGCACTAGTGTATCACTCTTAATACAAAATACCCTCTGATATATCTCTCATACAAAGGTGTATGAATCTACACTCAACTATAACAAAAGCTCCATCGTAATTATCTCTCAAAGAGAACTTACTGAATGATGAAGAAATGAAAGCTCATATTTGGATGCTAAAAACCCTTGTGCTGCCTGTTATTTATAGGAGTTTTAGATGCACCTTACTTCATGCATGACGTAACATCTCACACTTAAATTCAACCAATATTTGAGGCATGAATTGCGGCACTGAAGAATTACAGAAAATAAGGCCATGTGATGCTTTTGACCTTTCAACTAACTAATGAAATTCAAGCCATCTCAACAAATCTCCACCTTGGCTTGAATTATATCAAGCTCCACAAAATTAGTGAATTTAAGGAAAAACTGTCTTCTCCAATATCCAGTCAGACAATTTACATATTGTAAATGCCAATTAAGTCCAAACAATGCTTGAACTTGTAAATTGGAAGGGACTTCGTAAACATGTCAGCAGGATTGTCCTTAGTGTTGATCTTCTGAATAAGGATCTTCTTCTCTACAATAATATCCCAAATAAAATGATACTTTACATCAATATGCTTCGTCCTCTCATGATACATCTGGTCTTTCGTCAAATGAATAGCACTCTGACGATCATAATAAATGGTAATAACCCCTTGATGTAGAGATAACTTACCAAATAAACCTCTCAACCATAATGCTTCTACGATAGCCTCAGTGATTACCATATATTCTGTTTTAGTAGTAGATAAAGCCACTACATGTTGTAAAGTAGCTTTTAAGCTAATGACACAACTTCCAATACAAAATACATACACTGTCAGATACCTGCGTCTGTCGAGATAACCGGCATAATTTGAATTTACAAAACCAACCAAAGTGTTGCTGGTTCTACCAAACTCCAAACAAAAGTTTGAAGTACCCTTCAAGTATCTGAGAATCCATTTCACTGCCTGCCAATGTTCTTTGCCAGGATTGGCCATATACCTGCTCACGACATCAATAACTTGTGAAATATCAGGATAAGTACATACCATTGCATACATAATACTACCGACGACACTAGAATACGGAACCCTTGCCATATAATCTTCCTCTTCTTGTAACTGCGGTGATTGAGCAGCAGATAGTCTAAAATGACTAGCAAGAGGAGTACTAATTGCTTTGGCATCTTGCATGCCAAATCTCTCCAAAACTTTATTGAGATAATTCTCCTGAGTCAAGAATAATTTACCAGCTCCTCGATTACGTCTTATCTCCATGCCAAGAATTTTCTTTGCTGCTCCCAAATCTTTTATCTCAAATTCACCATGCAATAAGACCTTCAAATGATGAATATTTGTGACATTCTTGGCAGCAATGAGCATATCATCAACATATAACAATAAATAGATGAATGAGCCGTCATCTAACTTCCGGAAGTAAACACAACTATCATACATGCTCGTGGAGAAATCATGACCCAACATAAATGGATCAAACCTCTTATACCACTGTCTTGGAGACTGCTTCAATCTGTACAAGGATTTCTTCAACAAACACACTTGTTCTTCTTGTCCTGCCACTTCAAAACCTTCAGGTTGTTTCATATAAATCTACTCATCTAATTCACCATACAAGAACGTTGTCTTGACGTCAAGTTGTTCTAATTCCAAATCAAACATGGCAACCAATGCAAGTAATACACAAATAGAGCTATGTTTCACCACTGGTGAGAAAACATCATTAAAATCAACACCATGTACCTGACTATATCCCTTTGCAACTAAACGTGCCTTATACCTTGCATTTTCAACAACTGAAGTACCTTCTTTTCTTTTAAAGACCCATTTGCAACCAACAATTTTCTTACCCTTTGGAGGCTTCGCCAAAACCCAAGTATCATTCTTGTGCAGAGATTCCATTCTTCATTTATGACCATCACCCACTTATCAACATCAACACTTGAAACTGCCTCCGTATATGTAGAAGGTTCACTGTTTCTACCTGTTTCCTGTGCCACTGTTAATGCATATGCAACTAAATTTGCATACCTCTGTGGTGATCGAATCTCCTGTCTTGGTCTATCTTTGACTATGGAATGTTCTTCTTCTACTAGTTCATCTTGAACATGATCAGGATCTGATTCATCAACTTGACCTGTCTGATGTGTGGAGGACGCCTGTGAAGGACCTGAATTGCCAATCTCTAACTCCACCTGTTTCTGTGTACTATCCTCTTTTTCTAAATTACAAGGATTACAAAACTCTTTTCTAGGATATAACATAGAGGACTCATCAGATGTAACATCCCTACGAATTACAAATTTAGGTAACTTGGGATCAGGACACCAAAAACGATATCCTTTCACCCCTGAAGCATAACCAAGGAAAATACATTTCTTAGCCCTAGGCTCTAACTTTCCCTCATTTACATGCATATATACTGGACACCCAAATATTCTTAAAGTTGAGTAATCGACATGAGTACCTGACCAAACTTCCTCCGGAGTCTTGAAATTAAAAGGAGCAAAAGGAGAGCAGTTGACGATGTAGCAAGCTGTAGCAATGGCTTCTGCCCAAAAATCAAGTGTCAACCCTGAATTAGAGATCATACACTGAGCCCTTTCCAAAAGAGTCCGGTTTATGCGCTTGGCGACTCCATTTTGTTGTAGAGTCATTCTGACAGTGTGATGCCAAGTAATTCCTTCATTCTTGTAAAATTCATTCACTTCCACAAAATTCCAAACCATTATCTGTCCGTAGCAGCTTAACATGTTTTCCTGTCTGCTTTTCAATCAAAATTTTTCATTGCTTAAAGGTTAAGAAAACATCATTCTTATCTTTCAAGAAGTACTGTTAGACCCCGTTTCTGAAGTCTAACTCTTAATTGCTCTGATACCGCAAATGTTGGGCCCCGTTTTCAGAGTCCAACTCCTATTTGGAACACATATATCCTAACCCAACATTTAATCAAAAATATCATAATACTCTCCGATCTTTACTTCATCATAGTCTTT
>JAOQMS010000005.1:42200838-42226861 GCA_027563885.1 Erythroxylum longipes | reverse complement strand
TTTGGCATAACTCCAAGGATTTCAGATTTTGTAACTAAGTTAGTGACAATCACTTTTAGATGATCTTAGAAGCATGGTAGCATAACCATCATTGTATTATTTTTGCGATCATGTTACTGTTGCGACAATGCCCATTTTCTTCAATGTCGCGATCGTAACACGATACGATCGCGACCCAGTTGAAATTTTTTTTATTTAGTTAACCCAATTTCTATTAATTCTTTTTGCACCCAAAATCATTATTCTTTGTACATTTTGCTATAGATATTTTTTATTAAATTGTTAAGTATTATTTTCACCCTTCCTTAAAATTTTATTTTTGAATAATCCAATTATATGACCAAAATTATGATATGATCCCACCACTAAACTTCCGTGCCTAGAGTTTTTAATTAAATCTAATGTTATAAATTATTTAATAGAAATGTTCCTAATTGTTATTATTATTACAAATAAATATCAAATGGTGACACGTAGTCACCATAAAATCCGTACGGGGACCGGAGCCAACACCTTTCTTCAATCCTTTCTCGACGCTCATGGCTGAAACATGTCCTACCGAAGTTGTAGCATCTGTCGTTCCACCATCGAACATACAACAATTCACGTAGAAGGAATTTTGATCGTTCATTTACATCATAGCTCCCAAACTCAGATATAGCACCACCTTTGCTGCTTTGAGGAAATCGATCCTAATATCATCTCTAAATCCTCCAACGGTATGATAATGAAGTTCATTTTAGCACGCCAACTTCCAATTCTGACTAGAACATTGTAAGCAATTCCCGCAACTGCTTGTGCCTTCCCCACAGGGGTTTTAATCTTTATTAGAGCCTTCGATACCATTATGCCTAACTTCCGAACCATCCTTTCCACTAGGAAACTGTGGGTCGTACCTGTATCCACCATTGCGGTCACTTCTTTCTCCCCAACCTGTAAACCCACATACATTAGTCTATCAAAGGGAATCGACTCACTACTAGTTGCATTGAGCAAGGTGATTAGATTTAGTGCCGCATCTTCCGAAGTTCACCGTCTTCCTCGACAATTAGGGCATTCAACTTCTCCTTTCTCAGGCACTCTTTGGAAAAGTGTGGACCGCCACATAAGTAACAAGCAACCTTGCCCTTCTTTAAGGACGTCTCCCAGTTCTTAGAGCCTCTGTTTTGCTTGCCTTTGCCCTTGAAATCCACTTTCTTGTAGTCTTTCTTCTTCTTCCCCTCGGTCTTCTCCTATTAGGCATGGCTTTTGCCCATGGAAGAATTTGAGGAGCTTGCCTTAGATTCTTTTGCCATTTGAAAATCCACTAAGGCATCAGCAACTGTGATTGCACCAACCATATACTTCACTTTTTGCCTCTGTAACTCCATTTGACCTACAGTTGTAACCCAGACAAAAATTTGAAGAGCTTGTCCTCGTCAGACATATTTTCAATATCCAACATTAGAGAAATAAATAATTTGACATAGTCTCTTACCGATCCATCCTGCTTGAGCTTCTTCAAGGCATCTCTCGCGAGCCAAGAAGTATTCATAGGAAGGAATTGGTCCTTGAGCTCCTTCTTCATTTGTACCCACGTTTCTACAGGAGTTCTACCCGAATTGATCTCCACAGATGTCCTCATCCCCCACCGGAGCTTGGCATCCCCATCCAAGTACATGGTTGTCACATTGACCTTCTCATTATCGGGCACCCTAATAGCTGCAAAGTATTGCTCCATATCCTACAAGAAATTCTCTAACACCTTAGCGTCCCGTATGCCTTCGAACATCCTGGGTTCTCGTACCTTCACAGATGAAAGTTGTAGTGTGGAACTTTCAACCCGATCAACATCTATAATTGCAATGACATGCTTTAGCACAATGATCTCTAACTAGGCCTTCTCTTGTTCTTTCAATAAATCCACCATTTGTTGTTGCAACTGTTGCATTCGTGCCTCCAGCATCTCGAATCGAGTTTTGTAAGATGTGACCTCTTCCTCCGTTTGAGGAATTAGCCCAATGAGTGCCTTTTGTCAAGTTGCCTAATGCTATCCTGAAATTTGTCTCTGATACTAGTTGATACAAAGGTCACCTTGGGACTCGAACTTTTACCGAAGTTGATAACCAACACCCTTTGCACGACAATCTCACTTAGGTCCACTTAAGCATGACTTCAGCCTCCAACCACCCTTGAAGTTTTTTCCCCGTACACTCAAATAAACAATGCTACAAAAGCAATAAGAAAATAAAGGCAACAAAGAAACATAAGAGAGATACGGTAAAACCAACATTTATATTACTTTCCCTCAAAAGAATACAAGGAATGCTCTCTCTCTGAATGAATTGAGAGCAAAGCTCGAATGAGCTATATATAGGCATTCTAACTTGGATGCTAAGTTACATTTAGAATCCCACTTAAACTGAACTACCTAAGATCACATCTATCTCTATCAGATTACATCACGTGAACCAATTGGATGACACCCCATCCAAATAGGACTCTAATTGATAAGATAGAATCTACAAGATAATAGAATAGACTTTACATTCAATTAGGAAACTAGCATCCTTATTCTCGAATATCACTACTATCTTTAGATGTTGAGTCCCACTATAACTCTAACTCCTAGTTATCGCCACATCATCGAGCATAAGCCATTCATCCGAGTATAGGCCAAGTCCTTAGTCCATCAAGTCCTTAGCTTGGTTCGAGTCAATCTCCACAAGGTTTGAGACTCTACCAAAATTAACCCTAAGTCTGATCTCACTCGCCCATGTTTGCCTTAGTAATTTCGCATGCCTCCTTCATGCGTGTAATCAAGCTAACCTCCCTCTTAAGGCACCTCATGAAAGTCGCTGAGAAGTGTTCCAAACTTTAAGGGTCTAACAATAGGCCATGTTTAGCCAAGAATTATTTTTCTTCATATTTTTTACTTGAAACCTTCTCCAATTCTTTAAAAAGCTCATCTCGAGAAAACATCTTCACAATTACCTATGAGTTTAACATCAATTGGGTAAACCTAGGTAATTTAAACGCATAAAAGAAGAAATTTTTAATCACTTGAAGCTTTATAGAACTCCTTAGGATGAACAAATTTCAAACTTTTCAAGCTTTGTCATAACTTTTATAATTTGAGCTTGAGATTAGTGCCTAACATACTTTATGGATATCAATAAATCTTTGATAGCAAATAGCCAATTCAAAATTTATTATTAATATATAAGGTCCTAACATTTCTCCAATTGTATAAAGCAACAACTATCCAAAGATTATATTATAAGTTGCAGTGTTGTGTGTAAAATTTTACCTTTTTAGTCAGCCTCTAAGGATTCACTTATGTCATTAATAAATTAATCTTTCTCTCTTTATTGACGTGGTCTCCCCACAATTTAATTAAAGGCATTAACATAGGCTTTAATTTTTGGTCTTATAAACCCATTCTTTTTGGAGCATTATAAGATAAAATGTCAATCGAGCTCTTATTGTGTATCAATAATAGCCAACTTTGTAGTTGGATATTATTGTTTTGACCACTATAACATATTCAATTGAGTTTTATAGGTTTATTCTTTCCTTACCATCAAGTAGTATCTAGTTTGGCTGCCTCCTTTTTAGGCCTTTGGCTGTCACATTTTCATCCTAATAATTAAGGTACTTTGTTGCCTAATTTTTTTTGACTATGAGAGCATTCTCATATTGTAAGCATTTCATTTCGAAGATAGGTGCTCTTCTTTCATCAAATTCACCTATTTTACATTTATATAAAAATTATTTCTTTTGACCTTTGTGCAGTAACTGCTCACCGCCCTTTTTAAGTTGATTAAATCTTCTTTTTCATCACAACAACCTTGTTAGAACTTATATATTTCTTTTACTTAGTGGCATTTTTTGGCACTTTTTATATTCCTTCAATATAATTGAGACCAAATATTAAAAATATATGTTCAATGTAAGGTGTTACTTTGTCTTATTAAGGAAAGAATAAAACAAACCTTAAGGAAAAAAAACTAAAAAAGATCCTAACAAAGAAAATTAAGTTTTGAGTTGAATCAAATTGTAAAATAGAAATGATGTTAAGAACTTATTTTATTTACCTAAATGAATACCTATGAAATAGATTTTTGTAAATTTAGAAATTTCTAAAAGGAAAATAAATTTGATGTAAGGTGAATGATAGAAGGTTAATTAGAAAATAAAATGTATGGTTGAATGCTTAAAACATTATGGTTTTATTTAGGGATTAAAATAAGACATTTGAGTTAATATTTAGGTTAAATTCATTGGACCCTTATGTGGTTTGACATATTATCAATGCATCCTTTGCCTTTTAAAAATTATCAATAACCCTCTTATAGTTTTAGTTTTGTAGCACACATACCCCCCAACCCCCATGTGATGATTAACTTCCATTAAAAATCATAAAGTTTTGTTACATGATAGTATATATGACACTATACAATGTTGTTTTAGAGCTTACAGTAACATTTTTTTACCAAAAGTTGGCAGTAGGGGGATAAGTGCTATAAAACCAAAACTATAAGGAGATATTAATAGTTTTTAGAAGTCAGGGGGTACAATGATAATATGCCAAACCACAAGGGATCCAATGAATTTAACCTTAATATTTAAAAATTAAAATAAGATTTAGAACATGTGGATGAAGGCCTAAGAATTTATGGTTTGATCTATTTTTACAATGAAATGCCTAAAAATGTCTAGCCTGTTTCACAAGATTTTGAATGCATTAACTTTAAATTTGATTTGACAAAAGGTAAATATTTTTACCAAATTAACCTAATGGGTGTAAAGGTCCAAACTCAAACGAAGTATAAAAGACAAAAAAATTTTAACTTAATAGGCTTATCGATCCAACTAAATTTGATTCTTAACACACTTTTTAAATTTAATTTGTACTTTAAAAGAAGAATTATGATTTTGAAAAAACTTATTAAAGCTATTATTTGGTTCACTCTCACTCTCTTGATGCATACCTCTTATTGGACAAAACATTCAAAATTCATACAAAGAAATAACATATATTCTTTAATTGATTTTGTTTTGGGCTTTAGGTGTGGACCACTTGATCAAAGGTTATTATCCAATTTAATTTTGAAAAGTAGCACTTGGGTTGTAGCCCAAGTGATTATTTTTCCTAATATGCAATCTAAAATAATGTGATTTATATAACTAAGCCTAAATGGAAGGATGTTTAAATGTTCACATTTTAGAACCATTAAACAAACATTAAAATTATGCCTAAATGCTTTATATTATTGATTGTCTTAAAAGGTATGACCCACCTTCTTGTAGCAAAAAAAAAAAAGCCAAAAACAAGATTATGCACCTATATATCATTAAAAAAACAAAAACCGAACCAACCCATAAAAATAGGAAAATAAAGGTAATTATAACCCTAACATTTGGAAAACATTAAAGTTTAACCTTACCCTAACGGAAAATTCAAACCATTATGTTTAGTGCCAAGTCAGCGTTGACCTGACATTTGAAAAATATTTTTTATTAAAAAGAATGGGCCCTTGTGCCACATCAGTGATTACGTGGCAAGTGAGACCCATATTTTAATTAAATTAAAGAAAATCTTTATTTTATTATTAAGTGTGGGACGCACCATTTATATTAAACGTTAAACAAACCTTAATTCACCATTTTTTAAAGCAAAGGGATTAGATTACAGGTAAATAAAACAATATCACCTTTATCGTTTTGTTTACCCTTTCTGTGAAATCCCTCCACCCCTCCCTCATTTCTCCGACCCTCCTTTACTCCTCTGATCCTCCCTCATCGTATTCTATATGAGCTTTTGGAATCGTTCATCATTTGGAATTTGTCAATGTCTGGAATCCCTTACCTTCTCATATCCTTCTCATTCGTCGTTGTCATTATAAGGTGAGGAGGCATTGGATTGGGAGAGAATCCATTGCAAGCATTGTCGTGTAGCAGTCGCTCTCATAGGTGAGTGTGTTATTTGGTGTAGCATTAGATGCGTATGGCATGTTTTGTTTGTTGGGTGGGTTTTGTTGTTTGCACCATCTTGATATTAAGCATTTTGATTGGTATAGCCTTTGAGAAGTTCGTGGGTGATGATTACATTATCCCCAATCATCCTACGTTTACTAATAGCTACATTATTCTCAGTGTATACATTATCCCTAATCATCCCCAATCATATCATGAATTCGTATTAATTTTGTTAAGCATATTCATTGTCTATATGAACTCTGAGATTACTTACTGGAAGATATCATACGTCTATTTTATATTCAATCCATCAACAGGTGAATAATTCTGAAGCTTGAATCATTAATTATGAAGTAGTATGAATTTGGTACTATTTAGAATTTTAATTTGTAAGAAGTATCTTATTTTATACATTATAATCTAGTGTTGAGCAGCAACATTAGGTAGTATGATTAAGTTGTTTAAGTCAAGAGTTTGAAGTATTCATAATTGTAATTTTGTTTGTTTAATAAATAAGGTTATACTTATAGGTGAGCCACCTAGTATATACTTGCATTGGAAAAAATTTTATGTAATAATGTAATTTTGAATTTTCTATGTTTGCTTATATAGTGCAAGGCATAAGCTTTATGATAGTTTCATGTGTAAAGCAAACATGTGTGAAGATGCCTGCTACTTTATAATCATACATATTAAGGCTTCATTTCTTCTCGTTGAAAAACCTTTTCTCATGTATTTTGGCTTCACCTTTAATTTATCTTCTTTTGCATATGACATCCATAAGTGTTAAAATATGCTTTAGCAGTAAATCAAGATCATAGTGAATTATGTCTATTAGATTTTCCATCTTGTGTTACTATAAGTGTTCTTGTGTATAATGTTGTGTGTCTATGTGAGAAAGATGCATATGCCTTATTGTCGTTGTTCATAATTTGATCATGAGGTGTGTTCCCGCAAGAAGATTTATTGTGGCTTTACTTTATGTTCTCTGATACCTTTGGTTGTAAATAAGGAATCACTAAACACTTTTAAGTTGTTGTTGGTTACCCTTCGGCCTCACTGGCAAATTGTTCATATAGAAGGTAGATTTCTAGGAAAGGGGGACAACTTTGATGATAGTGTAGTTTTTGTGAGTTTGGGAATTTTTGTTAGAAGTCTTTCTTTCTTTTTATGGAAAACATCACATCTAGATTTCTTGTCTGACGGTGTAATATTTTGAGATAGAAAAATCATGTAATAGTGTAATACATAGTTGAGATTTTGTAAATTTGCAATCTTTCATAAGGTGAAATTTTTGATGTCTTCATATAGTTATGTTTAATGGCTTATTTCAAATATAGCTTTTGAAGAGTTAAAGAAATCAGTCCATCATCCCCAGGGCAAGTTGCTAGTCTCCCAATGAATTTGTATTTCTTGTCAACTCACTACAAAAAGTAACTAAGTAAAAACCCTCTTGTCCCTCTTAGTTCAACATAATTATCAACACAATTGAAATACATTCAATTTCAAAAACTCTCTCATAATTTGAAAAAATCTCTCATGATTAAGATAGGTTTGCACTGAACCTCTTTGATATAGGCATTAAAATAGTTGGAGTGGTTGTTGATAAACATATGACACTTTATTGTCAAATTATATGTGTGTTTACATGACATAGTCAGTAGAATGAATTTTTACTCAATCATATATTATCTTATTATTATCTTTTAAGTATGCAAATGGAATCATTATCATCGACTAATATAATAGTGAGTTCAAATTCAATCAATGTCGTTTGTTATTGTGGGCGAAAGAACCCATTGAGGACTTCATAGATTGATCATAATCCTAGCCGAAGGTTTTATGGATACCCCAATTAGTCAGCGAGAATTTATTTTTATTTGATTAATAAAGTTAAACGTTAAACTTTGTTTAAGGTATTTTTTTACTGAAATTGAATGTTTTAGGTCAGGAGATGCAAGTTTTTCAAAAGGTACGATGAAGAATTTAGTGAGAGATTCGTTTAAGTTATTCAGAATTTAAGGGGTGAATTACCAATGTCAAAGGAAGAGGTTCAAAGAAGCACAATGAAGGAGTTTGAACAAAAAATGAATCTTTGAAGGAGGACGTACATTTATTGAGAAAAGAGAAAAAACAAATTAAGGGTATGTTAATGAACATTGTAATTGTAATAGGATTAGTTATGGTTGTATTTGTTTTTATTTGTAATTGTGTTACGAGGATATTGTGTTGAATTTCAACAATATAATGGTTGACATTAATTTCAAGTATATTATGAAAGTTTTGATTTTGAATATATAATTAATATACAATGGGTATATTGTATAACAACTCATAATGAATATATTGGATATGAATAACAAAATTTGTATATGAATTATGTAACTTAATTGCAAAAACAATTCTACTATATATAACCAATATACAATGGATAAGTTGTAGTATAACAACTCATAATGAATATCTTGTATATGAATAACAAAATAGGTATATGAATTATGTATTGAAGGAAAAAAATAGTACTATATATGACCGATATATAATGAATAATTTACTTGTTGCATATGTTGTCAAATATGGAAAAAAAGGCAATGTAAAAGAGGTTGTGTAACAAATCATATTGATTAAAAACTATTTATATTGTATGTAAACAACACAAACATTTATATGTATACAACACAAATATGTATACATCGTATTTATACAACTAATCGATGTTTCCTTCATTATACTTGACTACATAAGATTCAGTTGTGATGATGAAGTTAATAAGGTTCTCCTTTTACTTGCTCAGCTTATAAATGTTGTGAAGTAATGTTGAAACGTCCTCTGAATCGTAAACCCTTTGGTTGAAATGATAATTGAAACGTGTGTGGGTCAACATCTCTAAACTGGTTTATATTGGCATCTGTAAGTGTACCAACTTGCAAAATGGAAAAAAAATAAAAACACACTTTGTAATTATTTAAAGTTAGAAAAATTGATAAAAAAGCTTAAAATATTGCTTTATTGAATTGTCCAACATTATCATTAACCAAATTCCCATTACGTAACTGTATTTATAATGAAAAAATCTTTTTCACTTATTAGTACAAATGATAAGTAATATAAAACCGAAAACTAATATCCTTGTGAAGTTCCCTATATTCTAACCTGATTAACATAATTATAAACATTATTAACTTCATGTTTATAAAAATGTATTCATATGATTGAAATAACATGTACAAAATTGTGAAGAAGCCTCATCATGTTGACTTGAGGTGTTGTTGTTACATTTTCTAGAGTTATGACCTTGAAGACCACATTTTCAACATTTATGCCCTTTGTGACTCAATCTGCATAGATTTTCATCTTCTTCAGATCGTCTAGTTATTTTATTCTTGCAATTTTCATTCTACCGAGCATAACTTTTTTAGGTGAAGGACGTATCAACTCTATATCACTTGAAGGCTAGAAAATTTCACCTCGTATTGGTTGTAACATATGTTCATACAAACTCAAGAATCGACCCTTCTGATAGTATGAATCAACGAATGTCTTAACCCTTTCTCTCAAATAATGGATTGCATTAATCGCATACTTACATGGATATGTTAGATTCCAATCATGCATCTCATACATAATATATAAATCAAATATATGCAATGAAAAATAAAACAGAACCTCAAAAACTAGATCTACTCATGCATATAGATATAGAAAACAAAAACATGAAATGTAAGATGTTTACATACCTTTCCAATGATCTCCTTCGTTCTTTAATCTTCTCTGTATTAGGTTGTTGTAAATCACAATGATCAATGTAGATCATCTCTAATGAAAGTCTACATGAAGATAGAAAGATGAAACCTCAATAAGAAATGGTTAGAATTCTTTCTTTGTGCTGGCAAAGACAAGAACTCTTGTAAGAGTTAGAGAGAAAAAGATTGTATGTGTAAGAAAGAACCTTTTTTTTTATTATGTCTTACACTAGATGCACAAAAATCATCTCAATTTTCTGCACCATTTTTCCTTTCATAACCCCCATCACTAATGGAAAGTTATGGGAAATTAATGGTAATGAATAACATGCATTAATGGAAGTTATGGGAAGTTAATGACCATGAATAGCTTATATTAATGGAAGCCAACAACACTAGTTTCTAATCCATTCCAAGCAACGTTTTCTACCACGATCACATCGCGATACAATCCCGAAACACTCTCTTATATCTTGAATCACCATTCAAGACCATTTTACTCATCCTTCGGATCTCCTATATGTGTGACCCATTAGGCTCCTGGTTATGTTGGCCATTTGAATTAACACTTAATTCAAGTAAGTCAAGAGCGGTATCTAGCAACACGTCATGACCCTCAATTGATAGAAAAGTCAATGGTTTGACTATGAACCCTTCTATATGCAATATTACCATACAATTCATCCTTTCACCATCTATACCCTGCTTGGTTCAAAGTATGGTCAAAATGTCAACTCCCACTAGACTGATTACGTCACATCTAGTCCAAGTGATTTTAGATCTTGTCCTGAGGATCTCATTACTCTATTTATCATTAAAGACTCTCTTCAAAACACATATCTGCTCTGTCCAGAGAATCCCGAGTAATGACCCCGATAAGAGGCCTAGATATCATCTCCTTATATCAGGAGTGGTGAATCCTTTATTGGCTACTCAATAACCTCCAAATACCTCAAGCTGTACCCAATCACCACCCTATGAGTAACCCATGAAAGGCACCGATGAATAGAGTCAAAGTACAGAATCAGTATCCGAGATATCTTTGAGCATCTCAAGTCAAAGGATACTTTCTCCATTGCTATGATGAGACTATCATTGCCACTGGAATAGAATATCCATATGATTGTCTCATAGTAGGCCAATCCAATGTATTTACTACCCTTGGTAAGCATCCATATTGTAACTTTAAACAAATCATATCTACATCTTATGAAATCTATTACCTGATCCAATCTTTTAAACTACAAGAAAATATAAAGAAGTCTTAATATACTACATAACAGAACATAATGAAGTACTACATAAAATTTATAATATAGCATACCTGTAGTAATGAGCTCTCTTGATTTCTTGATAATTGTAACTCAATTGTTGACTTAAGATTGCTTAACTTAAACTCGTGTACGTATCCTTGCAACTTTTCATATTTAGTAATAGAATTTTTTGCTCTCTCTTTCCTCAATCTCTTCTTTGCTCTTCTACAAATGCTTGAATTAACAAAAGTATTGAGCTTCTTTCTACATTCTTCCACCATTTTCTTCGTTATTATACAAGGCTTCGCCAAAATTCTATCATTGAAGTGTCTCATTAAGAATTTTGCAGAAACTAATTTAAGTTTGTTTGTAGTTAATCAAAATTGATTAAAGTTATATGTTTTCACTCTGTAACATCTCTCATTCTTATCATATGAAGATACAAAACCTATGGGTATCCATCCACACAAACATACCTAGTCCGATTACTCTCACACTTTTTCAACCTAATATTATATCTTGTACGTACTACATAATCGACAATAGTATCTTTACATTCTTCTATAGTCCCGTACTCCATTCCTATCCTCCACTCGTGTCTAATTTCTACAAGATTATCCCTAACAGTTAAGCTAGGTCTACGTAAAGCTTCACTTACCTGCTCTCCACTAGGATATTCATTAATGCTAATAGGACTACCACAAACTAATGAATCAATTTCAATTAGATGATGGTCATATGGAATGTCAACATAGAAGTTTGATTCAAACTGTGCTCTGTGTTCCTCTACATTCTCATCTGTTTGTGCACTTCTACCTCCAAATTCTTTTCCATTTGTGCACCTTCTCCCTCCACATTCTCATCTATTTCTGCACCTTACCTCTCCATATTCTCATCATCTTCATCAATAGCTTGGATAGGTGTGTCTACATGATGAATTACATATAAATCAACAATCCCACGTATTTGCATTAGGTTTCTAGCCTAATACAACTTTTATTAAAGTCGATAACTTTCAATAAGTCCTTAAAGTTTAAACTGGGTTCTCTATAATATGCCTTATTAATTTTATCATATCCTAACTCCATTCCCATCTCATTTATTTGTCTATTACTAACAAAGTCAACATTAACTATAACATCCCAACATCCCATGTTAGGGGCTAGGACCTCGGAATAGTGTATAAAGAGCAATTAGAAGTGCATTTCATGCATCATATGGCGTATTTCAATATGCGAATTGTGTTGAAATTCATGAAATAATTATACATGCATTCATTGACATTTTCTGGGTATAATTGAGTTATAAATGCAAATAAAATGCAAATTGTGATTTTTATGTGTTGAAAATTGATTTGGAGACTATTACTATTATTTCAAAAATTTTGGTGAATTTTAGGAAATTTATGAAAATTTGGGGTATTTTTGGACTAGGAAAAAATGTAAAATAATAGACAAATGGAAGCGTGACACGTGGGCTAAGTTTGTAGTGACAATTGGCTCACATGCAGAAGTGACATGTGGTAGAGAATTAAGAACACACGTTGCTCTATTTTTAAATTGGAAAATGACTATCGTTTGTTCTTCACCACTGAGAACAATGTTCACCAAATTCCCTTCTTGTATTATTCAACATTGAAACATCAGTTGTGTATTTTGTGTCTCTGATTCACTCTAACTACTGAAAGCTTTGATGAATCAAGTAAGTGACTTTTATGATGTTTTATTATGTAAATGAATAAATGAATGCGTGGTTTGAGAAGTGTAGTTTCGGTGAATACATTTGATGAATTAGTTAGATGGAAGAGTTGTGAATAGAGAGTGTGCATAAAGTGTAATGGTATGAAATGAGGAATGTGGTTTGTTATTTTTAAAATTTGGTGACTTTTATGTATACTAGTTGATGCCATGACTAAGTTGGATAAGTTGCCACGTTATAAAGTGAAGGTGAGATAGTTAACTTGCCATTATTATAGATTATATACTAAAATGTCCACAGGATGTTCCGATATGTAATTTATAATATTGGGATGTTACATTTTGGTATCAGACCATGGTTGACATCCATAGGGATACGTAGGAATGTTAGGTATAAAATGTTGTGAAAATTTTGGATGGTAATCGAAGTTATTGTATATTATAGGTTATCCGATGTAGGCAATCAAATGGAATACTCAGCTGACCTAGGATTAGAAAGAGACAACAGAGAGTCTTCTATGCGTCCACCAGATGTGATGCCTCCAAGAATTTCTAAGAGAAGGGAAAGGAGGTATGACAAACTATGAATGCGGGGGGTTATGGACTTCTACGAAAGTATAGAGCCTGTAGAGGCCAAGGGATGGTTAGAGAGAACTGAAAGAATGTTTGATCAGATGGACTATGAGGTAAATGAGAGATTTGATTATGCAGTTTCATTACTGTAAGGTCCCACATATCAATGGTAGAAGACTGTTCAAGGCAGTGTCACCAGACCTTGCAATCTGAATTGGGGAGACTTTTTGAGGGCTTTTAGGGAGAATTACATGCCCAAGATCTACTTGGACAAAAAGATGAAGTACTTCCTAGATCTGAAACAAGGTAGAATGTCTGTAGCAGACTATGAGATCAAGTTCAATGAATTGTTAGGGCTATGCTACTGCTTTGATTCCTATAGAAGAAGACAAGTGTAGGAGATTTGAAGATGGGTTGAATATGGAGATTAGAACAAGGTTAGCAATCACTAACATGAGTAGTTTTACTGATTTAAGGGCTACCTCGATCAGAATTGAGCAGTTACTGAGAGAGGGACAAGTAGAGTCGGGATAAGGGTATAGAATGAAATGATCCAATGAAATTCAGAGTGGTTAGGGAAAAAGATTTAACAAGCAGCAGAACCGAGCTTTTAGATCATTGGCTGGATCAAGACAGTCGGGATTCAGACAGAGGGGTGGTTTTGTACAATCTGGCAATGGAAGAGATAGAATGCAAAGCCAGTTTCCCCCTTGTGAGCACTGTGGGAAGAAGCACGGTGGTGAGTGATGGACTTTATCAAGAGCATGTTTTTGATGTGGCTCTAATTAGAGATTGTCCTATCATTGCTGGATCCTAGTCTGGTATAAGAGGGGGATCTATAAGTGAAGCTACTGTTCAACAGAGTCGAGCTAGTGGGGTTGGACAAAGAGGCCGAGGTAGAGGCAGAGTGAGTTCTGGAAGTCCTTTTGTCAAAACTGAGGTTTGGAGCAACAAACCCCAGTCTCAGGCCTGAGTATATGCTATGACCAGACAGTAGGCTCAGGACTCTCCGGATGTCGTTGCAGGTGCATTGCTTATCTTTGATTATGAAGCATTTGCATTGCTAGATCTTGGATCTACACATTCATTTATTGCACCGCATCTGGAATGTAAGTTGCATTGCGATAGAGAGCAATTGAAACGTAGATTGAAGGTAAGTAAACCGATAGGTAGTACCATCGTGATTAGGGAAGTCTGCAAGAGGTGTTTGATTAAAGTTGATCAGGTAGAATTGGAAGCAGACTTGATTATATTACAGCTAAGAGAGATAGATTTCATTCTAGGCATGGATTATCTTGCTACTCATAGGGCTATCATGAACTACTATATTAAGGAGGTGGTATTGGAATCTCCTAATCAGCCGAGAGCAGTTTTCAGAGGTATTAGTCAAGCAGTGCTAGCCAGGCTGATCTCATACATGAGTACCTTGAGGTTGATGCAAGGTGGATGTGAGGCTTATCTGGTCCACATTGTTGATACTAGAGCTGATCAGAATATACAGGACATTCCTGTGGTTAAGGAATTCCTGGATGTGTTTCCCGCAGAGTTACCTGGTTTACCTCCAGATCAGGAAACAGAGTTTACAGTTGACTTAGTTCTAGGTACTGCTTCTATATCTATTCCCCCATATAGGATGGCACTTGTGGAACTAAAGGAGTTGACGACTCATTTACAGGAATTACTTGAAAAGGGATTCATTAGACCTAGTGTTTCACCCTGGGGAGCTCCAGTTCTATTTGTGAAGAAGAAAGATGGTACTTTGAGATTTTGTATTGGCTATAGGCAACTGAATCGAGTTATAGAGAAGAACAAGTACCCGTTGCCTAGAATTGATGATTTATTTAATCAGCTGTAGGGAGCGCAGATGTTCACTAAATTGGATTTGAGGTCTGGTTATTATCTGCTAAAGATAGCAGAGGTTGATGTACCAAAGAGTGCTTTCAAGAGCAGGTATGGCATTTTGAATTTTTAGTAATGTCGTTTGGGTTAACTAATGCCCCAGTTGCATTTATGGCATTGATGAATAACGTGTTTCAACCCTACCTAGATCGCTTTATGATAGTGTTTATTAATGACATTTTGGTGTATTCAAAGAGTAGAGAAGAACATGCTGAACATCTGAGAGTGATCTTACAGCTTATGAGAGAAAAACAACTATATGCTAAATTCAGTAAATGTGAGTTTTGGCTGAATCAAGTGGTGATTTTAGGTCATATCGTAAATGGGCAAGGTATTCAAGTGGATCCAATGAAGATTGAGGCAGTAATGAAATGGGAGGCTCCAAATAATGTGTCTGAAATCTGAAGTTTCCTTGGATTGGCTAGATATTACTGGAGATTTTTTTAGGGGTTTTCTTTAATCTCGACCCCTCTAACTAAACTTCTGAGGAAGAATGTAGCATTCAAATGGGATGGTGATTGTCAGAAGAGCTTTGAGGAGTTGAAACATTAGTTGACTATAGCACCAGTGTTAACTATTCCATCAGGAACTGGTTGATATGTAGTATACAATGATGCTTGTCAAGGATTGGGATGTGTGTTGATGCAAAATGGCAAGGTGATAGCCTATGCATCGAGACAATTAAGGTCTCACGAGATGAATTATCCGGTACATGACTTAGAACTTGCTGTAGTTGTATTTTCTTTAAAAATATGGAGACATTATTTATATGGAGAGACATTTCAGATATACACTGATAACAAGAGTTTAAGATATTTGCTGAGTCAGAAAGAGCTAAACATGAGACAGAGGAGGTGGATAGAGTTATTGAAAGATTATGACTGCATGATTGATTATCACCCGGGAAAAGTTGATATAGTGGCTGATGCATTGAGTAGAAAGTCAAATAGCAGTGTAGCTCAGATTCGGTTATCAAGATTACCAAATTTAATTTAATTGAGAGCTTTGAATGTGGAGTTGAATCTAGAGCACAATGGAGCATTGACAGCTACAATAAAGTTAAGACAGATGTTACATGATCGAATTAAAAGAGTTTAGAGTAAAGATCTTAAAATGGTGAAACTGATTGAGAAAGTTAAAATGAATCCCGATTCTGAATTTGAATTGCGAGATGAGACATTGTTGTTAAAACAGAGATTATGTGTGCCTAATGTAGATGAATTGAGAAAGGAAATTTTAAAGGAAGCTCATATGGCCTCTTATGCCATGCATCTTGGCATGACTAAGATGTATAATACACTGAAGTAACATTTTTGGTGTCCAGGAATGAAGAAGCAAGTAGCAGAATATGTTTTTAAATGTGTAACATGTTAGTAGGTTAAAGCTGAGCATCAAGCTCTAGTTGAGAAGCTACATTCGTTGCCTATTCCGAAGTGGAAATGGGAACGAAGCACTATGGATTTATTGCAGTAGAGAGAGGAAGAAGAAGGTGATGGTTTGCGTGTATAATTTTGGTTTTTGAAGTCTGAATATGAACTAGAACAACTTTGAGTCTTTTAGCTATAACTTTTTCATCCAACCTCCGAATGACATGAGAATTAAACCAAAGAATTCATAATACATTTTTCTTTTATCCATAAAAAATTTAGAGCCATTTTAATTAAATTGGAAGCAACTAATTGATGAGTTTAGGATGAAAATGTTTAGGTGTTCTGGAATATTATGAACTGGAATATTACATTGAACATACTTCAGTGTTTTGCTTATATTTTGATTTGTATATTTCCAAATGAGTTGATTTTTGATTTAGATTAAACTAAGGATATAGGGCTACATTTTTCATGAAGGAATTGAATTTGAAATCTATCCTTAAGAGTCATAAAATTTTTTAGGTATAAGAAAAAGTATAAAATATTTTGATTACAACTTGCACAATATTGAACCAAAATGTCTGATTTTGGTGTCATTAGAAACTTAAGACATAGAGTAACTTTTTATTAGAAGAAATAGTTGCCTATAAACGTTTAATTATAGGTCAAAAATGACAAGAAAGAAGGAAGAAAACACAGTAGGTCAAGATTGTGCATCTGCACAATCGCAAGTCTGCTGAAGCATGAAGGAAGTCGTGATTGTGGGATAGCACGATCTTGACTTTCCTGATGAAAGAAGAAATTCACAATCATGCATAAGCACGATCGTGACCCAAGAGGCTTTATTAAACAGTGATTTTTGGATGTTTTTCAAACTAATTCAAGGAAGAATGGTACCGTATGAAGTATGTAGGTTTAAATGAGCTCTTAAATGAATTTAATTGATGTTGACTGTAGGGATTACAGTGAATAAAAAGATATTAAGGATTAAAATAATGTTTGGAAGGTGTTAAAATTGATTGTAAAGAGTATTAAAGAAACATAGCTGAGAAATTGTCATTGAACATGCATGTTACATGATACATTCATAAATGTATTTATGACTGATTATTCTTATGAAAATGCATATGAGTGACATATAAATGTATTTGATTGTATATAGAAGCGCAAGTAGAGCTACAACTTCCAAATATTTCTAGAACTTTAAGGCATTAAGCAAAAAGGGAGCAATCGTGAGTAACCTAGACAGTCTCACTTAATTAATTGTTTGTTTTGATTATGCTTGCATTATCTTATGAATGTGTGATTGATTATATTGATTCTGGACATGAAGGTCCGAAGATTCTGATTTGATGAATATGATATTGAAGAGCTCCTTGTATATGAATTGGATGAAATAAATGTTACTCAACAATTATAACACAAGACTTTCTGAGCCCTTTTACGTTGCTCTATATTGGGAGATACTACTGTATATTAACATATACATGGTTTTATATGAGTTCAAAGGTGTATTTGATTCCTTTTGGTATGTATGTCAGTGATATATAATGTTATATGCCCTTACATGAATTTAGAATTCATCGGTATGCAAAATCATGGAGATTTCTGACATGTAAGCTTCTAAGTGTGTAAAATTGAGTCCATTGGATGGATATGACCATGTTGGTTGAATTAAATGTGTTCTAACGCCTTAGAGGTGGTTAGACATGATTTATAGACTTATTGGGCACTTAGAAAGCTTAATTGGAAAAGTTGATGTACATAAGGACTTAATTGTAAATTTTCAATTCTTGGAGGACCAATTTGTAATTTTATAAAGTTAAGGGGCTCAATTATAATTTTCAAAAGTTCGAGGACCAAAATGAAAATAAAAGTTTTGTTATTCTTAAATTTTGGGCTTAACTGTAAATTTAGGAAAAGTTTGGAGGGTATTATGGTAATTTCATATATCCTAAGGGTAAAAGGGTAATTTTACCATATTTTGGTCAAAGAAGAGTCAAAATTCTAGACTCTTCTTATATGTAGCCGTGCACTTTATGTTCTTTAGACTTAAACCATCTTGTTTTTCTTGAAAGAGTGAGGAAGAAAGGAGAAGAGAGGAGGAGAAGAAGAAGATTTCGTACATTACCAAAATTCACCCTTCTTTTCGATTTTTCAACTCAAACCAAGGTGTTCTAAGTTAATTTAGAGTCAAGGAACTCAAATCTATCATTATATTTGAGAAATTCTCAAAGGATTTGAAGATATCACTAAAGGAAAGTATAGGTAAAATTTGTCTCATCTCTCTCAACATTAGGATTTTGAGTTTGGTGTTAAGATATGTTGCTCTCATGCTTGAATATGCATGAATCATGGTTTAGGTGAATGAAATGTGTCATAGAGAGGGTCCTTAAGTCAAAACCAAAGATGCCCTCTTTGGTGAAAGTTTGTGAATTTTGAATACCTTTTGGAATTGATGATTTAAATGAATTCTATGGTGTTAATTATACATGTATAATATGAATTGATTATGAAGAATGAAGAAGATATATGTTGGTTAAGGTTGGGTCGAAATGATGGAAAAGAAGTGGATTAATGTAATGAGTTGTGTAATTGATAAATTTAGCTTAAAGGAAGGAAATTGGTTTGAATGGAGTGGTGGAAGGTGTCATTAATTGGAAGTGTTACTATATGATATGATAGGAGCATGAATTATTATGATAAGGTCTTGAAAATGTGACTTGAAAGTCATGCACATTAAGTGTTTGATAAAATGCCTAAGTAAACTTGGCTTAGGATTTAAGATAATGGTATGCATTGGAAAACACTTTCATGTGTACTTAGAGTGAACTTGAATTGATGCTTGGATTGACGAGAAATGGCCTAATTTGCTTGGATAAAGATGTGATTAATTATGTTTTGAAATGGGTAAGTATTGGATTAAAAGCATTAAATGCCTTAGAAAATGCAAAAGAAAAGCTAATGTGAATAGTAAGGAAGTAACCATGTGAGAAATTTAATGGTCGAGTTCTATAGATTAAAAGGAGTGGTATTGTGTTTTATACACTTATATGAGGGTGTATAATTATGAATTTTATGTTTAAGTAGTAAATTTTCATCGTATGTCTTTTTATATGTAAAGGCTCGGGAGCTGTGACTCAAGGAGCTTATACTGAGGATTGTTGAAGTTAAGAGAGTGTATACCTTCTTTTGAGGTAAGTTGGGGAAACCATATTTCTCATATGGGATTAGATCACCCTAAGACATATATAATGACTTGTATGTGAATTTTGAACCTAGGCAATGTATGGTAGAATTGAATTTCCAATAGAGGCTAATATGCCTATGAATTTAAGAAACAATATTGTTTTGAATAACTTTTTACACTTAGAGTGAAAAAGATGATGTTTATTGAATGAAATAATGTTTTGAAATTTACATATGCATAATTGAGTCATATATGCCATGTATATGTGTTCTCTTTGGCTTAGAGCCATAAAAAGGTTTCATTTTATCGTTTGGACTGATAAATAAAGGCATAGTGCCTTGATTTTATTTTTAAAATTTGAATATGATTGGTGAGGTAACGATTGGCCAATCGTGTACTAGGCATAACTGATTTAGCGACCCCCGTACCCTTGATGTTGGTAGATAAAAGTTGAGTCCCCGTATCGACACCTTTTTATGGGACTTGTAGGTGATTCCACACCTAAGGTCTGGACACCGACAAGGTCATCACCTAGGGTCATGACGCTCTTGTCGACTGCAGTCCGGACTCACCACCGATGAAGTCGAGCCAACACCTAGGATCGGTGGGTGTGCGCGCTAGTTTGGCCAACTAGTATTGACACACATGATTGTTTTGTCTTATCCTGATTATTTGCTTTCTGATGAGATTTAAAATTATACATGTTATATTTTTATGCTTTGGTGTACTGGAACTGGAACCTATGTTCATCGGATGAATGATTAATAAGCCAAGCTTATATGGTTCCTAACCAGTATACGACGAGTCATAGGCTAGGCTTATGTGATTTTATGTGATGTATGTTTACTTTGTAGGTTATTTATATCGTCTTGGTGTGTATAAAGTTCTATGTCCTGCTCACTGAGTACATAACGTACTCACCCCCTCCGCTTTCCAACCATGTAGGTTAATTTAATGAGCTTGAAGCTCTGTAAGGATTGTGTAGTCTTTCGATGTTTTTGGGACATTACCGCACGTGGGTAGTCATTAGTCTCTCTTTTGTACTTTTTTCGCATAGTGGCTCATGAACTGTCTTTTTGGGTTGGTTATGTAAATATGCTTTACAATTTTATAAATTTGACTCTTGATGGTTTTATCATTGTAAAAGACCTAATGTATGAACTTTGATACTATTGTGAGGTTGCTTTGAGTGGACATTAAAGCCCTGCAGTTGTGGTAAAATTTTTGGTGTGAATATATAAGTGTGTTTAAAGCTGTTTGAAGGTTTTTGGGATTTTTAAAATATAGCCGTTGTGCTGCGCATTTTTTTTAAATAAAATAAAATGGAAAGACGTTCAGTTAGCCTTGCATAGTCAGATTAAGGACACTGTTAGTGTCCTTAGCTCGAGTATGCGGCGATTCTCATGGGCCCGATGTGGTACCGGGTTGTGACAATTAAAATGGTATCAGAGCCTGATTTTATATTTTCAAAAATTTTATTTCCGTTTTCAAAAGATTCATGAGCTTTAAGAGTTGAGTCTGGGTGTCGACAGTGTTGGTCGAGAAGTTAAGTCTCGGCTTGTTAAGTTGACGTCCTTAACAGTTGGATGATTTCAACCTCGGCAAGAGTACTTGTCTACATTCCTTGGGGTGTAAGGGACATCAGATAAGTTAGGCTTTGTCCGATCTATTTTAATTAAACATCTTTTTCTTTGATTTTATATTGTTAGCATGGTTGGACGAGGAAGGGGAAGTTGTCGCAAGGTCAGACCTTTGTGACCTGAGCTAGAGGAACACATCACTGAAGTAGTCGCAGAACTTGCGGTCGCTAACTCGTAGTTTATAACGTGTTATGTTTATTCTCGGTAGAGATGCTAAATTTTTGATCAATATTGCATACAAAGTTCCTTTGTTAGTGTGATCTTCACCGAGGATGTTAGTTGTCCCCTAAAGCCGTTAGATTTCCCTCTCATTATAGTCACTACTTTTGGAGAGCAAGTAGCATGCAATGAAGTATATACAGCTTGTGAGATAAAGATCGGTGATGCTGTATTAAAGGCTGATCTTATTCCCCTCTATCTCTGGGATTTCAAGGTGATATTGGGAATTGACTGGCTAGCGAAGTATCGCGCCAGGGTTGATTGTTTTAAGAAAGAGGTGGAGTTTGACCCAGGGTGGAGTCTCGATTAGATTTGCTAGTAACCGACGGGTATTCCCAAGTTGTTTAATATCGGTGATCAAGGCTAAGAAGCTGATTCATCAAGGGTGCTAGGCATACCTCGCACATGTGATTGACACTTCTGCACAGAGGGTCAAACCGAGAGATGTCCCTATTATGTGCGAGTTTCCCGATGTCTTTGCGGAGGAGTTACCTAGATTGCCACCTGATCGAGTGTTTGATTTCACTATTAACTTAGTCCCAGGGACAGCACCAATATTTATACCACCGTATCGTATGGCACTAGCAAAATTGAAAAAGTTGAAGATTCAACTACAAGAGTTATTAGACGAGGGCGTCATCAGGCCAAGTCATTCACCGTAGGGAGCACCAGTATTATTTGTTAAAAAGAAGGATGGGACCCTCCGCTTATATGTTGATTATCGGCAGTTAAAAAGGGTTACCATCAAGAATAAATATCCACTTCCCAGGGTTGATGATTTGTTAGATCAGTTAAGAGGAGCTACAGTATTCTCAAAGATAGATCTGAAGTTCGGGTACCATCAATTGAAGATTGATGAGAATGATGTGCACAAGACTGCTTTTCGGACGAGGTATGGACACTATGAATTCTTAATGATACCGTTCGGATTGACAAATGCACTTGCAATATTTATGGATTTCATAAACAGGGTGTTCCATCCTTATTTAGATCAGTTTATCATAGTCTTGATTGATGATCTTTTGATTTATTCTAAGGATGAAGAGGACCATGCTAGACATCTTCGGATTATGCTACAAATACTTCGCGAAAGACAGTTATATGCAAAGTTCTTAAAGTGTGAATTTTGGTTGAGGGAGATAAGATTCCTTGGGCATGTGGTATCAGGAAAAGGTATTTTTGTAGACTCGAAGAAAGTGGAAGCTATACTTGAATGGGAACAACCCAAGAATGTTACAGAAGTCCGCAGCTTTCTGGGGTTAGCTAGTTATTATCGGAGATTTGTTGAAGGTTTCTCAGTACTTGTAGCCCCTTTGTCAAGGTTTACTCGGAAGGGAATAAAATTTCAATGGGATGATAAATGCGAGACAAGTTTCCAAGAGCTAAAAAGGTGATTGACTTCTGCACCAGTGCTTGCCTTACCTACCCAGGGAGTTGGGTATGAGGTATACAGTGATGCCAGTCGCCAGGGACTTGGTTGTGTACTTATGCAAGCCGGACTAGTGAACGCATATGCTTCTAAATAGCTGAAGAAGTATGAGCTAAATTATCCTACACGTGATTTGGAGCTTGCAGTGGTAGTATTTGCACTCAAGATTTGGAGACACTATCTTTATAGGGGAGTTGCCATATATATACTGACCACAAGAGTCTGATGTACCTAATGACACAGAAGGAGTTAAATCTCAAACAAAAAAGATGGTTGGAATTGATTAAGGATTATGACTTAATAATTGACTGTCATCTGAAAAAAGCAAATGTGGTAGCTGATGCATTGAGTCATAAGTCCTGTTCGGCAAAAATTGTTAGGCAAGATCCTTACATGACACATTTAATGAGTGTGCGAGGCCTTGGGGTTAGACTCTCAAAGGTTGAGGATGACAGAACACTGCTAGCACAGTTTGAAGTTCGGCCAAGACTCTTTGATGAGATCAAGAGATCATAAGTCGATGATCTCGAGTTAAGGGTAATTTGAGAGAAATAACCCTCCAAAGAGGATGGGGGGTTCCAATTGAGAGAAGACGGGTTGTTAGCCTTTAGAAATAGAGTCTGTGTACTAGATGATTAAGATCTCAGGCAAGCTATCTTGGAAGAAGCTCACAGTTTAGCTTATGCGATGCATCCTGGTAGCATTAAGATGTATCAAATTCTTAGATAGAGCTAGGGATGAAAAGAGAGATAGAGAAATTTGTGGCCAGATGCCTTCCTTGTCAACAGATAAAGGCATAGCATCAGAAGCCAAAGGGTATGTGTACAGTCTTTGCCCATTCTGGAATGGAAGTGGGAGCACATGACAATGGGCTTTGTAGTTGGACTACCTCATACATCGAAGGGTCACGATGCTATTTAGGTTATAGTGGATAGATTGATGAAGTCTGCTCATTTTCTGTCTATCCACACAACCTACTCGTTGGAAAGGTTGGCAAAGTTGTATATTGATGAGATTGTGAATCTGCATGGGGTTCCAATTTCTATAATATCGGATAGGGATCTGAGATTCACCCCCGATTTTGGCCAAAATTTTAGGAATCTTTGGGGACTAAACTGAATTTTAGTACTACTTTTCACCCGCAGACTGATGGTCAGTCTAGAGGACTATTCAAACACTGGAGGATATGCTAAGAGCATGTGTAATGGAGTTCCAAGGAAGCTAGGACCGACACTTTCCTTTGATAGAATTTGCTTATAATAATAGTTATCAAACAAATATCAATATGCCCCCATATGAAGCACTTTATAGGAGAAAGTGTAGGACACCTTTATGTTGGGATGAGGTTGGCACAACTAAAGTTGAAGGAGCCAAATTAATAGAAATTACCACTCAGAAAGTAAAGGTCATCCAGGAGAAAATCAAAGTCCCCCAAGATCGTCAAAAGAGTTATGTGGATAAGAGGCGACAACCATTAGAGTTTGTAGTTGGTAATATGATTTTGCTTCGAATATCACCATAGAAAGGTATAATCTGATTTCAAACTCGAGGGAAGTGAAGCCCTCGATATGTTGGACCTTTTCGTATATTAGAGCGCATCAGGACTATGACGTATCGGTTGGAATTGCCACCGGACTTAGATAGGATTCATAATGTTTTCCATGTCTCAATGCTTAAGAAGTATATACCAGACCTGTCTCATGTTTCGGAGACACCTCCAATGGAGCTTAAAGAAGATCTGAGATTTAAGGTAAAACCAGTCTTGATTCTGGATCAACAGATAAAGAGGTGACGTAGCAAGGAAGTTCCCACGGTTAAAGTTCTTTCGAAGAGCGACAGGTCGAGGAGATGACATGGGAGCTTGAGGATACTATGAGATATTAGTACCCCCATTTATTTATGTCCTCTACTTAGGAGTTTCGAGGATGAAACTCTTTTGAGGAGGGGAGGACTTGTAACGCCAGACTTCCTGAGCCCTTTTGCGTTGCTCTATATTGGGAGATACTACTGTATATTGACATATACATGGTTGTATATGAGTTCAAAGATGTATTTGAATCCTTTTGGTACGTATGTCAGTGATATATAATGTTATATGCCCTTACATGAATTTAGAATTCATCGATATGCGAAATCGTGGAGATTTCTGACATGTAAGCTTCTAAGTGTGTAAAATTGAGTCCATTGGATGGATATGACCATGGTGGTCAAATTAAATGTGTTATAATGCCTTAGAGGTGATTAGACATAATTTATATACTTATTAGACACTTAGAAAGCTTAATGGAAAAGTTGATGTACATAAGGACTTAACTGTAATTTTTCAATTCTTAGAGGACCAATTTGTAATTTTATAAAGTTAAGGTGTTAATTATAATTTTCAAAAGTCCGAGTACCAAAATGAAAATAAAATTTTTGTTATTCTTAAATTTTGGGCTTAATTGCAAATTTAGGAAAAGTTTGGAGGGTATTATGGTAATTTCATATAACCTAAGGGTAAAAGGGTAATTTTACCATATTTTGGTCAAAGAAGAGTCAAAATTATAGACTCTTCTTTTTTGTGGCCGTGCACTTTATGTTCTTTAGACTTAAACCATCTTGTTTTTATTAAAAGAGTGAGGAAGAAAGGAGGAGAAGAAGAAGAATTCGTACATTACCAAAATTCACCCTTCTTTTTGACTTTTCAACTCAAACCAAGGTGTTCTAAGCTAATTTGGGTTCAAGGAACTCAAATCTATCATTAGATTTAAGAAATTATCAAAGGATTTGAAGATATCACTAAAGGAAAGTATAGGTAAAATTTATCTCATCCCTCTCTACATTAGGATTTTGAGTTTGATGTTAAGATATGTTGCTCTCCATGCTTGAATATGCATGAATCATGGTTTAGGTGAATGAATGTCATAGAGAGGGTTCTTTAAGTCAAAACCAAAAATGCCCTCTTTGATGAAAGTTTGTGAATTTTTTAATACCTTTTGGAATTGATGATTTAAATGAATTCTATGGTGTTAATTATACATGTATAATGTGAATTGATGATGAAGAATGA
>JAOQMS010000005.1:42186958-42200738 GCA_027563885.1 Erythroxylum longipes | reverse complement strand
TCACCATTTATCATAATTACAATTTGTCATACTTACCCGGAAATGCCAAATGAAAGCATATATATAATTATATGGATGTGCCAAACAGTATATGATAACTTATGTCTAACGTTAATTTAGCTTAAGTCATATAAATGTCTCACATAATTATGTGTTCTAGCCGTATGTATAGGTGACGAGATGTTACACGTAAAGTCATTGAGAATAAATAGGTGTTCAAAATTAAGCAAAAGGTGAACTATTGACATATACAAAACATGTCTACTGGAAAAAAAGATAGACACAATAAGAAAGTATTGACTATAGGGACATTTTCTCAACTCTTATAAGGTTTATTTTGGTCCAATTACTTCTTGATTTAGAGGATGAAATGGATCTTGAATTACAACATATGGATGTAAATACTACATTCTTCAATAGAAAACTAAATAAAGAAATATATATGAATCAATATGTTTCATTTAGAATGGCCAAAACATAAAATATCCAAATTGTTAAAGCCAATATTATATTCTAAATTAGTCCTCAAGGGAATGGAATATTAAATTTTATAATACAATTTTATCATATAATTTTAAAATGGTTGGTAAGGACCACTGTGTATATGTTGAAAGATTTATGATAAATTTGAAATTTATTGTTATATATGGATGATATTTTGATAACTATTAATGAAAATAGGTTTGCTAATTAAATAAAAATTGGTTATCAAACCATTTGAGATGAAGGATATAAGTGAATATAAATAAATCCTTAGGGATAGGATCACCAAAGATTGTTTAGGAAGATTGTTGTCTCTTTCACAATCAATATATATGAAGAAAGTATTTGAACAATTTCATATACAGGACGTCAGACCCTTTGATACTCCTATTGATAAAGGTAATCTATTAAGAAATAGGTATTGTCCTCAAATACCACAAAAAATGGAAGTGATGAAGAAGGTTCTTTACTTCAATATATTTGGTAGTTTTACATACATTATATTGTGTACGAGACTAGATATGTGCTTTCTGTTAGGATAATTAGTAGATATCAACTGAATCTTAATAACATTCGCATATACTAAGGACGCTATGTATCATTACAAAATCAAGCATATAGATACCACATAAAATTATGTCAAATATATAGCTTAAGAAGAAGTGACTATTGAGTATGTTCCTACAAGACAAATGATTGCATATCCTTTGACCAAGTTGATTCTTAAAGATGTGTTTTCTATGTATGCCACGTTATTAAGATTGTGTAAGATTTAAATTTTATTTTGTATTTATTACATATGTATATTCTCATAACTTGTTATCAATGATGATATTTGGTTTGATTAGTTGATGCAATATATGTTTAATTAAGTGTTAAATAATAAATTCTAAAGTGAATCTTATACCACAATTTGGTTGTATAAATATATGAATACATAATTTCAAGTTAAGTAATTAGTTATAGATTAAATATTTGAATGAATTACTTAGTAGGAATGGGTATGATACAAACTTTAAACAGTTTATCTAGGTGATTAATGAAGGTTTAAGGCTTAAAAAACAATTTTTGATATGATGAACATGAAAAAAGGAAAGAGGTTAATAATTTCATAATCTAAAGAAAATATGTGTTCACCAATTTGTCTTAAATTGTCAAATGTGAATTCTAAAAGGGTAACTAAATGAGTAAATAAGTGAACTAAAGTTAGGTATTAAGTATGTCCAAACTATCATCTAGACATTATTCTAAAACAAAACATATACTCTAGTGAATGGAGAAGTTTATACTGTATAACATGAATTATACCATATGTGTATAGTCAACCAATAAGAATAATATAAGTCATAATATCATCTTTTATTACAAGAGTATCCTTGAGGCTGCATATACCTTAAACAAAATACTTTTATTATTGGGTATAATTGAGTTATTAATGCGATTAAATGTGAATTGTGGTTTCTTATATGTTGAAAATTGATTTATAGCCTATTAATATTATTTCGAAATTTTTGGTGAATTTTAGAGAATTTTCAAAATTTTGGAGTTTTTTTGGACTAAAAAATATTGAATTATGGACCAATGATAATGTGACACGTGGACTAGTGAAATAGTGACAAATATATTACATGCAAGAGGACATGTAGCAAGTGTTGTTGGAAGGAAAAGTTTTCAGCCCTCACTTATTTTCGGTGTAACTTTCTCTCTCTATTGTTCTTCACAAAATTGTTTTCTTCACTAAGATCACCAAACTTTTTCCTTATCCTTCAACACAGAAATAGTTTGACTGTTTATGGTTGTGTATTTGGCTTCATCAAACAAAACTTTATTCTTGTTTATCCTTCATCCAGTGAAATCACCGCTGGAAAATTTTGTTGTATTAAGTAAGTTATGTTTCATTGTTTTCGTGGATGATTTTTGATGATGTTATAATGTTTCGAAATGGATACATGCAAGAGTGAGTTAGGCTTTCGGTGATAAAAATAGAAAATATACATAAGATAAACATGCAGAAAAAGAATGGAAAAGTGCAAAAAAGCTTAACTGAAATGGAGTTGTGTGAATAGTGATTTGTTTTTTTATGGTTGTTAGTAATCAGGGATTTTAATTTGTTTGTCTTGAGTTTTTTTAGTGTAACAGAAACAAGAGCAGAAAAATGTGATATAGAACCATATGGCTTTAGGTTCTATTTTGGGTTTTGGATTTTTATTGATTATGAAAAGAATTGTAGTAGAGAGAGAAAGAAAAAGGTGATGGTTTGCGTGTATAATTTTGGTTTTTGAAGTCTGCATATGAACTAGAACAGCTTTGAGTCTTTTGGCTATGACATTTTCATCCAACCTCTAAATGACAGGAGAATTGAACCAACAAACTCATAATACATTGTTCTTTATCTCCATAAAAATTTAGAGCCATCTAAATTAAATTGGAAGCGATTGATTGATGAGTTTAGGATGAAAATGTTTAGGTGTTCTGGAATATTATGAAGTGGAATATTTTTATTGAACATGCTTCAGTATTTTAGCTATATTTTGATCTGTGGATTTCCAAATGAGTTAATTCTTAATTCAGATTAAACTAAGGACATATAGCTATATTTTTCATTAAGGAATTGAATTTTAAATCTGTCTTTAAAGTCTTGAAAATTGGCTAGAAGCTATGAGTTGTGTTCTATTGAGGTATCATAAATAGTATAGAGTATTTTGATTATAACTTGCACAATACTAAACCACAATGTCTGATTTTAGTGTCATTAGAAACTTAAGACTTAGGGGAACTTTTGATTAGAAGAAATTGTTGCCTAAAAACGTCTAATTCTAAGTGGAAAATGGCAAGAAAGAAGGAAGAAAACATAGCAAGTTACGATCGCGACTCTGCTGAAGCATGACGCACGATCGCGACTCTGTTGATGAAGGAAGAAAGTCACGATCATGCACAAGCACGATCATGACCCGAGAGGATTTATTAAAGAGTGATTTTTTTGGGATATTTTTCAACCTAATTCATGTAAGAATGTTACCATATAAAGTATGTAGGTTTAAATGAGCTCTTAAATGAATTAAATTGATGTTGCCTGAAGGGAATAAAGTGAATAAAAGGGTATTAAGGATTAAAAGAATGTTTGGAAGATGTTGAAATTGATTACTAAGAGTATTAAAGAAATATACCCAAGAAATTGTCATTGGACATGCATGTTACATAATACATTCATAAATGTATTTATGACTGATTATTTTCATAAAAATGCACATGAGTGACATATAAATGTATTTGATTGTATATAGAAGAGAAAGTAGAGCAACCACTTCCAGATATTACTGGAACTTCAAGGCATTAAACAAAAATGGAGCAATAGTGAGTAACCTAGATGGTATCACTCAATTAATTGTTTGTTTAGATTATGCTTGAATCATCTTATAAATGTGTGATTGATTATACTGATTTTGGACATGAATGCCTGAAGATTTTGATTTGATGAATGTGATATTGAAATATTCCTTATTTGTGAATTGGATGAAATAAATGTTACTCAACAATCTTGTTAAATGTCGGAACAGGGTTCGATGATAAATGTGTTCTAAATGTGAATGTGAAATCATGTCATTGATTAAGAATATGAAAATGTGAAGCATTTCATTACATGATTGCATGAAAGATAAAGGCAGTTGTGACCGGAGTTGCCAGTGTAAAGAGCTTAAAGCTCATACTATGATCAGAGCCTCAGGCTCAATTGTGAAAGTACCCGGTATCCACGAAGGGATATAGGACATTATCTGATACAACTCGGTATCCACGAGGTATATGGGTTAGTGAAAAAGCACTTGGTTATAAAAACAACAATAATAAGTGAAAGTGAGTCTCACGAGCATTGCATATACATTTTAGTACGTGTTTTTGACTGATTAAAATGTTTTGATATCTTGTATTTGAAAGAGAATGTGATATGTGATATTTCTTGCAAAATGCAAAGATGTGTGATGAGGTGTTGTATGAATTGAGTGAATCATCAATGATGGTTACCTCAACTGAGTTCGCAAAACTCACCCAAAATTGCAACGTTGACAATTTCAGGTTTGAGATAGAGCGACGACTAGCTGCTAAGACTGCATTTTGGTTCAAGTTATGGCTCAAAGATCGGTTAGCTGGGGACAAAAGATTAGTTTTTAGTTTTTGGTTTATTTCCTCATTTATATAGCACATTTTGTAAACTGAATTGTGAGTTTTGATAGGATAACAATGTATCCATATGAAGTGCTAGATTGTAAATCATGCTTTCTAGTATGATATGAGGAAACTTTGAATTTTAGATAATGTGTTATTTTGATTTAACTTATGATGCCATGTTGGAAAGTGAAGGTGAGATATTTAACACGCCATTATGATAGATTATATACTAGAATGTCCACAGGGTGTTCCAGTAAGTAATTTATAATGATTGAGGTGTTACATTTTGGTATCAGAGCCTAGTTTGGCATCCATAGGGATATGTAGGAATGTTAGGTATGAAATGTTGTGAAAATTTCATATGGTAATCGAAGTTACTGTGTATTATAGGTTATCCGACATAGGAAATCAAATGAACACTCAGCTAACCTAGGATTTGAAAGAGCCAGTAGAGAGTCTTCTGTGCCTCGACCAGACGTGATGCCTCCAAGAATTTCCGAGAGAAGGGAAAGGAGGTATGACAAACTGTGAAAGCAGGGGGCTGTAGACTTCTATGGAAGTACAGACCCTGTAGAGGCTGAAGGATATTTAGAGAGAACTGAAAGAGTGTTTGATCAGATGGACTATAAGGCAGATGAGAGATTTGATTATGTGGTCTCAGTACTGCAAGGACTAGCATATCAATGGTAGAAGACTATTCCAGGAAGTGCCACCAGGCCTTGTAATCTAAGTTGGGGAGACTTTCTGAGGGCTTTTAGGGAGAATTACATGCCCAAGTTCTACTTAGACAGAAAAATGAAGGAGTTCCTAGATCTGAAACAAGGCAGAATGTATGTAGCAAAGTATCAGATCAGGTTCAATGAATTGTTGGGGTATGCTACTGCTTTGATTCCTATAGAAGAAGACAAGTGTAGGAGATTTGAAGATGGGTTGAATATGGAGATTAGAACAAGGTTAGCAATCACTAACCTCATTAGTTTTACTAAGTTGAGGGCTGCCTCGATCAGGATTAAGCGGTTACTGAGAGAGGGACAAGTAGAGTCAGAACAAGGGTCTAGAATGAAAAGACCTAGTTAAATTCAGAATGGTTCAGGCAGAAGATTTAACAAGCACTAGAACTGAAATTTCAAATCACCGACTAGATCAAGGCAGTCGGGATTCAGATAGAGGGGTGACTTTGCACAGTTTGGCAGTGGAAGAGGTACAATGCAAAGCCATTTTCTCCCTTGTGAGCACTCTAGGAAGAAGC
Organism: Erythroxylum longipes; assembly: GCA_027563885.1. NCBI lineage: Eukaryota > Viridiplantae > Streptophyta > Magnoliopsida > Malpighiales > Erythroxylaceae > Erythroxylum > Erythroxylum longipes. Next base: position 42,194,842 of record JAOQMS010000005.1, on the reverse strand, counting down.
ATGGTGGTGAGTACTGGACGTTATCAGGAGCATGTTTTCGATGTGGCTCTCTAGAGCACAGAATTAGAGATTGTTCTATCGTTATTGGAGCCCAGTATGGTATGAGAGGGGGATCTATAAGTGAAGCTACTGTCCAACAGAGCCAAGCTAGTGGGGTTGGACAGAGAGGCCGAGGCAGAAGCAGAGTAAGTTTTGGAAGTCCTTTTGTCAGGACTGAGGTTCAGAGCGACAGACCCCAGTCTCAGGCCCGAGTATACGCTATGACCAGACAAGAGGTTCAGGACTCTCCTGATGTCGTTGCAGGTGTGTTGCTTATCTTTGATTATGAAGCATTTGCATTGCTAGATCCTGGATCTACGCATTCATTTATTGCACCGCATCTAGCATGTAAGTTACATTGCGATAGAGAGCAATTAAAATGTGGATTGGAGGTGAGTACACTGATAGGTAATACCATCGTGATTGGGGAAGTCTGCAAGAGGTGTTTGATTAGAGTTGATCAGGCAGAATTGGAAGCAGACTTGATTATGTTACAGTTAAGGGAGATAGATGTCATTTTAGGCATGGATTGGCTTGTTGCTCATAGGGCTATCATGAACTGCTACACTAAAGAAGTGGTATTGGAATCTCCTAATCAGCTGAGAGTAGTTTTCTGAGGTATTAGTCAAGTAGTGCCAGCTAGGCTAATCTCATTCATGAGTGCCTTGAGGTTGATACAAGGTGGACGTGAGGCTTATTTGGCCCCCATTATTGATACTAAAGCTAAGCAGAATATACAGGACATTCTTGTGGTTAAAGAATTCCTGGATGTGTTTCCCGCAGAGTTACCTGGTTTACCTCTAGACTGGGAAATAGAGTTTACAATTGACTTAGTCCAGGTGCTACTCCTATATCTATTCCTCCATATAGGATGGCATTTGTGGAACTAAAGGAGTTGAAGGCTCAATTACAGGAATTGCTTAAAAAGGGATTCATTAGACCCAGTGTTTCACTTTGGGGACCTTCAGTTCTATTTGTGAAGAAGAAAGATAGCACTTTGAGACTGTGTATTAACTATTGGCAAATAAATCGGGTTACAGTGAAGAACAATTACCTGTTACCTAGAATTGATGATTTATTTGATCAGTTGCAGGGAGCTTAGGTATTCAATAAATTGGATCTAAGGTCTGGGTATTATCAGCTAAAGATAGCAGAGGCTGATGTACCAAAGAGTACTTTCAGGAGCAGGTGTAGGCATTTTGAGTTCTTAGTGATGTCGTTTGGGTTAACTAATGCCCCAGCTGCATTTATGGCATTGATGAATAAGGTGTTTCATCCCTAACTGGATCGCGTTGTGATAGTGTTTATCGATGACATTTTGGTGTATTTAAAGAGTTGAGAAAAACATGTTGAACATCTACGAGTGATCTTACAGTTTATGAGAGAAAAATAGCTATATGTTAAATTCAGTAAATGTGAGTTTTGGCTGAATCAAGTGGTGTTTTCGGGTCATATCATAAATGGGCAAGGTATTCAAGTGGATCTAATGAAGATTGAGGTAGTAATGAAATGGGAGGCTCCAAAGAATGTGTCTGAAATCTGAAGTTTCCTCGGATTGGCTGGATATTACCAGAGATTTATCGAGGGGTTTTCTTTGATCTTGTCCCCTTTGACTAAACTTCTGAGGAAGAATGTAGCATTCAAATGGGATGATGATTATCAGAAGAGCTTTGAGGAGTTGAAACATCACAGCACTGGTGTTGACTATTCCATCAGGAACTGGTGGATATGTACTATACAGTGATGTTTCACATCAAGATTGGGATGTGTGTTGATGCAGAATAGCAAGGTGATAGCCTATGCATCGAGACAATTAAGGTCTCACTAGATGAATTATCCAGTACATGATTTAGAACTTGTTGCAGTTATTTTTGCTCTAAAGATATGGAGACAATATTTATATAGAGAGACATTTCAGATATAAATTGATCACAAGGGTTTAAGATATTTGCTGAGTCAGAAAGAGCTAAACATAAGACAAAAGAGGTGGATAGAGTTATTGAAAGATTATGACTACACGATTGAGTATCATCCTGGAAAAGTTAATATAACGACTGATGCATTGAGTAAAAAGTCACATAGCAGTGTAGCTCAGATTCAATTATTGAAATTACCAAATTTGATTCAGTTAAGAGCTTTGAATGTGGGGTCAAATCTAGAGCATAATGAAGCATTGACAGCTACACTAAAGTTGAGACCGATGTTATATGATCAAATTAAAAGAGTTCAAAGTAAAGATCCTGAAATGGTCAAACTGATTGAGAAAGTTAAGATGAATCCTGATTCTGAATTTGAGTTGCGAGATGAGACATTGTGGTTAAAACAAAGATTATGTGTGCCTAATATGGATGAATTGAGAAAGGAAATTTTAAAGGAAGCTCATATGACTGCTTATACTATACATCTTGGCACGACCAATATTTATAATACGCTGAAGCAACATTTCTGGCGGCCAGGAATGAAGAAGCAAGTAGCGGAATATTTTTCTAAATGTATAACATGCCAGCAGGTTAAAGCTTAGCATTAGGCTCCAGTTGGGAAGCTACATTCGTTGCCTATTCCGGAGTGGAAATGGGAACGAATCACTATGGATTTTATTATGGGTTTGCCTAAGACTCCGAGGTAAAATGATGTTATATAGGTTGTAGTGGATCGATTAACTAAGTCAGCCCATTTTTTACCAGTAAGGGAGAATAACTCACTAGACCAGTTGGCTCGGAAGTATGTGAATGAAGTAGTTAGACTACATGGGGTTCTAATGTCCATTGTATCAGACAAGGATCCCAGATTTACTTCGAGATTCTAGAAAAGTTTGTAGTCAATTATATTTCATCCCCAAATAGATCGGTAGAGTGAGAGAACAATCAAAACTGTTGAGGATATGCTTAGGGCATGTGTATTGAAGTTTCAAGGAACTTGGGATCAGTATATTGCATTGATTGAATTTGCTTACAACAATTAGTATCACAGTAGTATCAGAATGGCACCTTATGAGGCATTGTACGACAAAGTATGTAGATCGCCTCTATATTGGGATGAAGAAGGTTTGGGAATGATAAAAGGCCTTGAGTTGATATAAGACACTGTGGATAAGGTGAAACTAATCAGGAGTAAAAATGGCTCAGGATAGACAAAAGATTTATTTGGATCAGCATCGACGGGATATGGAATACAGTATAAAAGACAGAGTATTTCTGAGAGTGTCACCTTGTCGAGGTGTGCTAAGGTTTGGTCAAAAGGGCAAGTTGAGACCTAGGTACTGGTCCTTATGAGATTATTGAGAGGATAGGAATTTTGGCATATAAGTTAGCTTTGCCTAATGAAATGTCTCAGTTGCATAATGTGTTTTATGTAAGCATGTTAATAAGATACAGATCTGATCCAACACATGTATTACCGGCTTAAGAAATTAAAGTTGCTAGTAATTTGAGTTATGTTGAGGAGCTAGTTCAGATAGTGGGATATCAGACAAAACAACTGAGGAATCGAGAAATTCCAATGGTGAAAGTTCTATGGAGAAATCATTCGAGTGAGGAAGCAACTTGGGAAACAGAGGAGCATATGAAAAAGCAATATCCCCACCTGTTTCATCAATCAGTTAAGAATTTCGAGGATGAAATTCTTAAGGAGGGGAGAATTTTAACATCCCAAGATCCCATGTTAGGGGCTAGGACCTCGGAAAAGTGTATACTGAGCAATTAGAAGTGCATTTCATGCATCATATGACATATTTTCATATGTGAATTGTGTTAAAATTCATGAAATAATTGTACATACATTCACTGACATTTTACGAGTATAATTGAGTTATGAATGCGATTAAATGTGAATTGTGGTTTCTTATGTGTTGAAAATTGATTTAAAGCCTATTAATATTATTTTGAAATTTTTGGTGAATTTTATAGAATTTCTAAAAATTTAGAGTATTTATGGACTAAAAAATATTGAATTATGGACCAATGATAGTGTGACACGTGGACTAGTGAAATAATGACAAATATATTACATGCAAGAGGACACGTAGCAAGTGTTGTTGGAAGGAAAAGTTTTCAACCCTCACTTGTTTTCGGTGTAACTTTCTCTCTCTATTGTTCTTCACCGAATTGTTGTTCTTCACCAAGATCACCAAACTTTTTCCTTGTCCTTCAACACAAAAACAATTTGACTGTTTATGGTTGTGTATTTGGCTTCATCAAAGTAAATTTTATTCTTGTTTATCCTTCATCTACCGAAATCACTGCTGAAATTTTGTTGTATCAAGCAAGTTATGTTTTATTGTTTTCGTGGATGATTTTTTGATGATGTTATAATATTTGGAAATGGATACATGCAAGAGTGAGTTAGGCTTTCGATAATAAAAATAGAAAATGTACATAAGATAAACATTCAGAAAAAGAATGGAAAAGTGCAGAAAAGCTGAGCTGAAATGGAGTTGCGTGAATAGTGATCTATTTTTTATGGTTGTTAGTAATCAGGGAATTTAATTTGTTTATCTTGAGTTTTTTTTTAGTGTAACAAAAACAAGAGTAGAAAGTGTGATATAGAACCGTATAGCTTTAGGTTCTGTTTTGGGTTTTGGATTGTTATTGATTATGAAAAGAATTGCAGTAGAGAGAGGAAGAAGAAGGTGATGGTTTGCATGTATAATTTTGGTTTTTGAAGTCTGCATATGAACTAGAACAACTTTGAGTCTTTTGGCTATAACATTTTCATCCAACCTTTGAATGACAGGAGAATTGAACCAACAAATTCATAATACATTGTTCTTTATCTCCATAAAAATTTAGAGCCATCTGAATTAAATTGGAAGCAATTGATTGATGAGTTTAGGATGAAAATGTTTAGGTGTTCTAGAATATTATGAAGTGGAATATTTTTATTGAACATGCTTCAGTATTTAGCTATATTTTGATCTGTAGATTTCCAAATGAGATGATTCTTAATTCAGATTAAACTAAGGACACATGGCTATATTTTTCATGAAGGAATTAAATTTGAAATCTGTCTTTAAAAGTCTTGAAAATTGGCTTGAAGTTGTGAGTTGTGTTCTATTGAGGTATAAGAAATAGTATGGAGTATTTTAATTAGAACTTACACAATACTAAACCAAAATGTCTGATTTTGGTGTCATTGGAAACTTAAGACTTAGGGGAACTTTTGATTAGAAGAAATTATTGCCTAAAAACGTCTAATTCTAAGTGGAAAATGGCAAGAAAGAAGGAAGAAAACATAGCAAGTGACGATCGCAACTCTGTTGAAGCATGACGCATAATCGTGACTCTGTTGATGAATGAAGAAAGTCAAGATCATGCACAAGCACGATCGTGACCCGAGAGGCTTTATTAAAGAGTGATTTTTTTGGGGATGTTTTTCAACCTAATTCAAGTAAGAATGTTACCATATGAAGTATGTAGGTTTAAATGAGCTCTTAAATAATTCAATTGATGTTGACTGAAGGGATTAAAGTGAATAGAAGGGTATTAAGGATTAAAGAATGTTTGGAAGATGTTGAAATTGATTATAAAGAGTATTAAAGAAATATACCTGAGAAATTGTCATTGAACATGCATGTTACATGATACATTCATAAATGTATTTATGACTGATTATTTTAATGAAAATGCACATGAGTGACATATAAATGTATTTGATTGTATATAGAAGACCAAGTAGAGAGACTACTTCCAGATATTGCTGGAACTTCAAGGCATTAAGCAAATAGGGAGCAATAGTGAGTAACCTAGGCGGTCTCACTCAATTAATTGTTTGTTTTGATTATGGTTGAATTATCTTATGAATGTGTGATTGATTATACTGATTCCGGACATAAAGGTCCAAAGATTCTGATTTGATGAATGTAATAATGAAGTGTTCCTTGTATGTGAATTGGATGAAATAAATGTTACTTAATAACCTTGTTGAATGTTAAACCAGGGTCTGATGATAAACGTGTTCCGAATGTGAATGTGAAATCATGTCATTGATTGACAATATGAAAATGTGAAGCATTTCATTACATGAATGGATGAAAAATAAAGGCAGTTGTGACTATAGTTGCCAATGTAAAGAGCTTAAAGCTCATACTATAATCAGAGCCTCAGGCTCAGTTGTGAAAGTACCCAGTATCCACTGAGGGATATAGGACATTATCTGATACAACTCAGTATTCACGAGGGATATGGGTTAGTAAAAAAGCACTTGGTTACAACAACAACAATAATAAGTGAAATTGAGTCTCACAAGCATTGCATATACATTTTAATACATGTGTTTAACTGATTAAAATGTTTTGGTATCTTGTATTTGAAAGAGAATGTGATATGTGATATTTCTTGCAAAATGCAAAGATGTGTGATGAGGTGTTGTATGAATTGAGTGAATCATCGATGATGGTTACCTTAAATGAGTTTGCAAAACTCACCCAAAATTGCAACGTTGACAATTTCAGGTTTAAGGTAGAGCGACGACTAGCTACTAAGACTACATTTTGGTTTAAGTTATAGCTCAAAGGTCGGTCAGCTGGGGACAAAAGATTAGTTTTTAGTTTTTAGTTTATTTCCTTATTTATGTTGCACATTTTGTAAACTGAATTGTGAGTTTTGATAGGCTAACAATGTATCTATATGAAATGCTACATTGTAAATCATGGTTTACAGTATGATATGAGGAAATTTTGAATTTTAGATAATGTGTTATTTTGATTTAACTTATGATGCCATGTTGGAAAGTGAAGGTGAGATAGTTAACACGCCATTATGATAGATTATATACTAGAATGTCCACAGGGTATTCCGGTATGTAATTTATAATGATTGAGGTGTTACATTTTGGTATCAGAGCTTGGTTTGGAATCCATAGGGATATGTAGGAATGTTAGGTATGAAATGTTGTGAAAATTTCGGTATTATGTATTATAGGTTATTCGACGTAGGAAATCAAATGGAACACTCAGCTCACCTAGGATTTGAAAGAGCTAGCAGAGAGTCTTCTGTGCCTCGACCAGATGTGATGCCTCTAAGAATTTTCGAGAGAAGGGAAAGGATGTATGACTCATCATGGTACGTTCCATGATGAGTCATGCAGTCCTTCCTATATCCTTTTGGGGATACACAATTGAAACCACAATATATCTTCTAAATACAGTTCCATCTAAGTTTGCTGATAAGACACCATATGAGATATGGACTGGTAGAAGACCTGGATTATCATACCTAAAGATTTGGGGATGTGAAGCTTATGTGAAGCATGCTATATTAGATAAGCTTTAAGCTAAATCAGATAAATGTAAATTTGTGGGGTATCCGAAAGAGAGTTTCGATTGTCAATTTTATCATCCTATTGAGCAAAAGGTGTTTGTCTCAAGACATGCTACATTCTTAGAAAGAGAATTCTCAAAGAACTTAGTGGGAGTGAGGTTGAACTTAAAGAAGTTCAAAAGCCACAAATTCACATCGAAATGGATCAAGAACCTAAAGTTGATATATATGATGTACAACCGAGAGTTCAAGAGACACATAGTTCGCGACAAACTAGTAGGATACGTCGTCCTCCCACTAGATTATATCTACATCTTGAGCAGGGAAAGGATAACGTAGCACTCATACATAATGAGCCTCGTACTTTTAAAGAAGCAATGTCTGATATTGATTCTTTAAAATGTTAAGAAGCTAAGAGATCTGAAATGGAATCCATGTACACTAACCAAGTATGGACTTTGGTTGATGCACTTACTAGTATTGTACCTATTGGATGCACGTGGGTTTTTAAAAGAAAAACTGACATGGATGGTAATGTACATACATACAAAGCAAGGTTAGTGGCTAAAGGTTACAAACAAAAACAAGG
>JAOQMS010000005.1:42175402-42186858 GCA_027563885.1 Erythroxylum longipes | reverse complement strand
ATAATTGATTTATAAATGCGATTAAAATGCGAATCGTGGATTATTTGTGTTGAAAATTGAATTGGAGACTATTAATAGTATTTCGAAAATTTTGGTGAATTTTAGGAATTTTCAAAATTTTGGAGTATTTTTGGACTAGGAAAATTTTAAATAATGGACAAATGGAAGCATGACACGTGGACTGATTATGTAGTGAAAATTGGCTTACATGCAAAAGTGACATGTGGCAGTGAATTAAAAAAAAACATGTTGCTTTGTTTTGAATATGGAAAATGACTATCGTTTCTTCTCCACCGAAAGCATGCAACACTAAAACTTTCCTTGTTCTTTATTTAACCACCGAAGCCCTGCCTTTCATATTCACTACTAGAATTCGTTTAAGAATCAAGTAATGGTGGTTTTAGTTGTTTTTAGATATTACAACTGCTTATGATGATGTTTGAGAATTTGTAAATGAATTCATGCATAAGTGGGATAGGAAGAAGTAATTTCATTGATGATTAGTGAATCACAAAGTTTACAAAAAATGAGACATAGATGCAGAAATTCATGAAAGTGGGTAAATTTATGCTCTGTTTTGTTTTGGAAAAAAATGCAGAAAATAAGGAAGATGCGTGAGGGATGTCGGTTTTAATGTTTATGGTTAAATCCTAGATTTTTGAACTGTTTGTGCTGAGATAAGTTGTTAACTGCAGAAAGATGTGAAAATAGGTTAAAAGAATTATTGAAAACAAAATTGCAGTAGAGAGAGAAAATTGCAGTAGAGAGAGGAAGAAGAAGGTGATGGTTTGCGTGTCTGATTTTGGTGTTTGGAGTCTGCATATGCACTAGTGTCTTTTTACTGAACAACTTTGAATCTTTTGGCTATAAATTTTTAATCCAACCTCCAAATGATTTGAAACTTGAACCAATAGATTCCTAACACATTGTTCTTCCTTTCCATGAAAATTTATGAACATTGGAATTCATTCAGAAAAGATTGAGTGATAAATTTAGGATGAAATGGTGAGTGTGTTAGAATATTGATAACTAGAATGATTTCAATGATCATGATTTGGTATTTTGGCTATATTTTGATCTATAAATTTTCAAATGAGTTGATTCTTAATTCAGATTAAACTAGAGACATATGGATACATTTTTTATGAAGGAATTTAATTTGAAATCTGTCCTTAAGAGTCTTGAAATTTGGCTTGAAGTTGAGAGTTCTATTTTGTTGAGGTATAAGAAACAATATGGAGTATTTTGATTATAACTTGCACGATACTGAACCAAAATGTCTGATTTTTATGTCATTAAAAACTTAAGACATAGAGGAACTTTTTATTAGAAAGAAGTGTTGCCTAAAAACTTCTAATTTTAGGTCAAAAATGGTAAGAAAGAAGGAAGAAAACACAGCAAGTCACGATCGTGCATCTGCACGATCACGACTTTGCTGAAGCATGAAGGAAGTCGCGTTCGTGCATGCATCAGCACGATCACGACTCTGCTGATGAAGGAAGAAAGGGTGAATTTTTGGATTTTGTTTTCAACCTAATTCAAGTAAGAATGTTACCATATGAAGTATGTAGGTTTAAATGAGATTTTAAATGAATTTAATTGATGTTGACTGAAGGGATTAAAGTGAATAAAAGGGTATTAAGGATTAAAAGAATGTTTCGAAGGTATTGAAATTGATTATAAAGAGTACTAAAGAAACATACCCAAGAAATTGTCATTGAACATGCATGTTACATGATACATTCATAAATGTGTTTATGACTGATTATTCTCATGAAAATGCGCATGAGTGACATATAAATGTATTTGATTTTATATAAAAGAGCAAGTAGAGCGAATACTTCCAGATATTGCTGGATTTTTAAGGCATTAAGCAAAAAGGGAGCAATTGTGAGTAACCTAGATGGTCTTACTCAATTAATTGTTTGTTTTGATTATGCTTTAATTATCTTAGGAATGTGTGATTGATTATACTAATTCCAGACATAAAGGTCCAAAGATTCTGATTTGATGAATGTGATATTGAAGTGCTCCTTGTATGTGAATTGGATGAAATAAATGTTACTTAATAATCTTGTTGAATGTCGGACCAGGGTCCGATGATAAATGTGTTCTGAATGTGAATCTGAAACCATGTCATTGATTGAGAATATGAAAATATGAAGCATTCCATTACATGAATGCATGAAAGATAAAGGCAGTTATGACCGGAGTCGCTAATGTAAAGAGCTTAAAGCTCATACTGTGATCAGAGCCTCAGGCTCAGTTATGAAAGTACCTAGTATCCACTAAGGGATATGGGACATTATCTGATACAACTCAGTATCCACGAGAGATATGGGTTAGTAAAAAGGCACTTGGTCACAACAACAACAATAATAAGTGAAAGTGAGTCTCACGAGCATCGCATATATTTTTTAATACGTGAGTTTGATTGATTAAAATGTTGGTACGTTGTATTTGAATGAGAATTTGATATGTGATGTTTCTTGCAAAATGCAAAGATGTGAATTATATGTTACGTGTGATGAGGTGTTGTATGAATTGAGTGAATCATCAATGATGGTTACCTCATTGAGTTCGCAAAACTCACCAAAATTGCATCGTTGAGTTTTCAGGACCAAGAGAGGACATTAGCTACTGAGCGACCCTACAAGAAACATAATTTTGTACTTTTGTGAAGAATAAATAGCTTAAAGGTCGGCCAACTGAGACTGAAGGAGTAATTAGTAGTTTTGTTCAATTCTTCTTTCAAGCAGTATGTTATGTATAAGGTTTTGACATTATATATATAATCGAATGGTTTTTGTAAAGCTATAATGTAAGTTTGGTTTTTATACAATGAAATGAGGAATGCAATTTGTTTTTTTTTAATTTGGTGACTTTTACGTATACTAGTTGATGCCATGACTAGGTTGGATAAGTTGCCATATTATAAAGTGAAAGTGAGATAGTTAACTCGCCATTATTATAGATTATATACTAGAATATCCAAAGGGTGTTTCGGTATGTAATTTATAATATTGGGGTGTTACATTATGGTATCAGAGCATGGTTGACATCCATAGGGATATGTAGGAATGTTAGGTATGAAATGTTGTGAAAACTTCGGATGGTAATCGAAGTTATTGTGTAATATAGGTTATCGAATGTAGACAATCAAATGGAATGTTCAGCTAACCTAGGATCATAAAAAACCGGCAGAGAGTCTTCTGTGCCTCGACCAGATGTGATGCCTCCAAGAATTTCCGAGAGAAGGGAAAAGAGGTATGACAAACTGCAAAAGCAGGGGGCTGTAGACTTCTATAGAAGTACAGACCTTGTAGAGGCCAAGGGATGGTCAGAGAGAACTGAAAGAGTATTTGATTTGATGGATTGTGAGGCAGATGAGAGATTTGATTATGCAGTCTCACTATTGCAACGTCCAGCATATCAATGGTGGAAGACTGTTCCAGGTAGTGCCACCAGGCCTTGCAATCTGAATTGGGGAGACTTTCTAAGGGCTTTCAGGGAGAATTACATGCCCAAGATCTACTTGGACAGAAAAATAAAGGAGTTCCTAGATTTGAACCAAGGCAGAATGTCTGTAGCAAGGTATGAGATCAGGTTCAATGAACTTTTGGGGTGTGCTACTACTTTAATTCTTACAGAAGAAGACAAGTGTAGGAGATTTGAAGGTGGGTTGAATATGGAGATTAGAACAAGGTTAGCAATCACTAACTTGAGTAGTTTTACTGAGTTGAGGGCTGCCTCGATTAAAATTGAGTAGTTACTAAGAGAGGGACAAGTAGAGTCGGGACAAGGGTCTAAAATAAAAAGACCCAGTAAAATTCAAAGTGGTTCGGGCAGAAGATTTAACAAGCGGCAGAACCGAGCTTTCAAACCACTGGCTGGAATAAGACAGTAGGGATTTAGACAGAGGGGTGGCTTTATACAGTCTGGCAGTGGAAGAGTACAATGCAGAGCGAGTTTCCCCTTTGTGAGCACTGTGGGAAGAAGCACTGTGGTGAGTGCTGGACTTTATCCCGAGCATGTTTTCGATGTGGCTCTCTAGAGCACATAATTAGAGATTGTCCTATTATTGCTGGAGTCCAGTCTGGTGTGAGAGGGTGATCTGTAAGTGAAGCTACTGTCTAGCTGAGCTGAGCTAGTGGGTTGGACAGAGAGGCCAAGGAAAAGGTAGAGACAGAGGCAGAGTAAGCTCTAGAAGTCTTTCTGTTAGGACTAGGGTTCGAAGCAACAGGCCCCAGTCTCAGGCCCGAGTATATGTTATGACCAGACAGGAGGCTCATGACTCTCCGGATGTCGTTGCAGGTGCGTTGCTTATCTTTGATTATGAAGCATTTGTATTGCTAGATCCTGGATCTATGCATTCATTTATTGCATTGCATATGGCATCCAGGTTGTATTGTGATAGAGAATTATTGAGAGGTGGATTGGAGGTAAGTACATCGATAGGTAGTACCACCGTGATAGGAGAAGTCTGCAAAAGGTGTTTGATTCGAATTGATCAGGTAGAGTTGGAAGTATACTTGATTATATTACAGTTAAAGGAGATAGAAGTTATACTAGGCATGGATTAGCTCACTGCTCATAAGGCCATTATGAATTGCTATACTAAGGAGGTAATATCAGAATCTCCTAATCAGACGAGAGCAGTATTCAGAGGTATTAGTCAAGCAGTGCCAACCAAGCTGATCTCATTCATGAGTGCCTTGAGGTTGATGCAAGGTAGATGTGAGGCTTATCTGTCCCACATTATTGATACTAGAGCTGAGCAGAATATACAGGACATTCCTGTGGTTAAGGAATTCTTGGATGTGTTTCCCGCAGAGTTATCTGGTTTACCTCCAGGTCGGGAAATAGAGTTTACAATTGACTTAGTTCCAGGTGCTGCTCCTATATCTATTCCTCCATATAGGATGGCACCTATGGAACTAAAGGAGTTGAAGGCTCAGTTATAGGAATTGCTTGAAAAGGGATTCATTAGACCCAGTTTTTCACCCTGGGGAGACTAGTTCTATTTGTGAAGAAGAAAGATGGCACTTTGAGACTGTGTATTAACTATAGGCAACTGAATCTGGTTACAATGAAGAATAAGTACCCGTTGCCTAGAATTGATGATTTATTTAATCAGCTACAGGGAGCTCAGGTATTCACTAAATTGGATTTGAGTTCTGGGTATTATCAGCTAAAGATAGCAGAGGTTGATGTACCAAACAGTGCTTTTAGGAGTAGGTATGGGCATTTTGAGTTTTTAATAATGTTGTTTGGGTTAACTAATGCCCCAGCTGCATTTATGATATTGATGAATAAGGTGTTTCAGCCTACCTGGATCGCTTTGTGATATTGTTTATCGATGATATTTTGGTGTATTCAAAGAGTAGAGAAGAACAAGTTGAACTTCTGAAAGTGATCTTACAGCTTATGAGAGAAAAACAACTATATGCTAAATTCAGTAAATATGAGTTTTGGCTGAATCAAGTGGTGTTTTTGGGTCATACCGTAAATGGGCAAGGTATTCAAGTGGATCAAATGAAGATTGAGGCAGTAATGAAATGGGAGGCTCCAAAGAATACGTCTGAAACCCAAAGTTTTCTCAAATTGGCTGGATATTACCGAAGATTTGTCGAGGGGTTTTCTTTGATCTCTGCCCCTTTGACTAAACTTTTGAGAAAGAATGTAGCATTCAAATGAGATCATGATTGGAAGAAGAGCTTTGAGGAGTTGAAACATCGGTTGACTATAGCACCGATGTTGATTATTCCATCAGGAACTGGTGGATATGTAGTATACAATGATGCTTCACATTAAGGATTGGGATGTGTGTTGATGCAGAATGGCAAGGTGATAGCCTATACATCAAGACAATTAAGGTCTTACGAGATGAATTATTCGGTACATGACTTAGAACTTACTGTAGTTATCTTTTCACTAAAGATATAGAGACATTATTTATATGGAGAGACATTTCAGATATACAATGATCACAAGAGTTTAAGAAATTTGCTGAGTCAGAAAGAGCTAAACATGAGACAAAGGAGGTGGAAAGTTGTTGAAAGATTATGACTGCACGATTGAGTATCATCCAAGAAAAGCTAATATAGTGGCTGATGCATTGAGTAGAAAGTCACATAGCAGTGTAGCTCAGATTCAGTTATCGAGATCACCAAATTTGATTCAGTTAAGAGCTTTGAATGTGGAGTTGAATCTGGAGCATAATGAGGCATTGACAGCTACACTAAAGTTGAGACCGATGTTACATAATCAAATTAGAATAGTTCAGAGTAAAGATCCTGAAATGGTGAAACTGATTGAGAAAGTTAAGATGAATCCCAATTCTGAATTTGAATTGTAAGATGAGACATTGTAGTTAAAACAGAGATTACGTGTGCCTAATATGGATGAATTGAGAAAGGAAATTTTAGAGAAAGCTCATATGTCCTCTTATGCTATGCATCCTAGCACAACCAAGATGTATAATATGCTGAAGCAACATTTCTGGTGGCCAAGAATGAAGAATCAAGTGGTGGAATATGTTTCTAAATGTATAACATGCCAGCAGGTTAAAGCTGAGCATCAGGCTTCAGTTAGGAAGCTATGTTCGTTGCTTATTCTGAAGTGGAAATGGGAATGAATCACTATGGATTTTATTATAGGTTTGCCTAAGACTCTGAGAAAAAATGATGCTATATGGGTTGTAGTGGACCGATTAACTAAGTCGGCCCATTTCTTACCAGTGAGGGAGAATAACTCACTAGACCAGTTAGCTCGGACGTATGTGAATGAAGTGGTTAGACTGTATGGGGTTCTAGTGTCCATTGTATCGGACAAGGATCCCAGATTTACTCGAGATTCTGGAAGAGTTTGCAGTTAGCTATGGGTACAAATTTGAACTTCAGTACTGCATTTCATCCTCAAACAGATGGGCAGAGTGAGAGGACAATCAAAAGTGTTGAGGATATGCTTAGGGCATATATATTGGAGTTTCAAGGAACTTAAGATCAGTATATTGCATTGATTGAATTTGCTTATAACAATCACTATCATAGTAGTATCAGAATGGCACTTTATGAGGCATTGTACGGCAGAGTTTGTCGATCGCCTCTATATTGGGATGAAAAAGGCTTGAGAAGGATAGAAGGCCCTGAGTTGATACAAGACACTGTGGATAAGGTGAAACTAATCAGGAGTCCAATAAAAGCGGCTTAGGATAGACAGAAGAGTTATGTGGATCAACATCGATGGGATATGGAATACAGCATAGGAGACAAAGTGTTTCTGAGAGTGTCGCCTTGGCGAGGTGTGCTATGGTTTGGTAAGAAGGGCAAGTTGAGCCTTAGGTACATTGGCCCTTATAAGATTATTGAGAGGATAGGACCTTTGGCATAGAAGTTAGCTTTGCCTAATGAAATGTCTCAGTTGCATAATATGTTTTATGTAAGCATATTAAGAAAATACAGATTTGAACCAACACAAGTATTACCGGCTCACAAAATTGAAGTTGCTAGTAATTTGAGTTATGTTGACGAGCCAATTCATATAGTAGGATATCGAACAAGACAACTGAGAAATTGGGAAATTCCAATGGTGAAGTTCTATGGAGAAATCATTCGAGTGAGGAAGCGACTTGTGAAACAGAGGAGCATATGAAAAAGCAATATCCCTACCCATTTCATCAATCAGGTAAGAATTTCAAGGACGAAATTTCTTAAGGAGGAGAGAATTGTAACAGCACAATATCCTATGTTAGGGGCTAGGACCCCGAAAAAGTGTATAATGAGAAATTAGAAGTGCATTTCATGCATCATATGGCATATTTTAATATGTGAATTGTGTTGAAATTCATGAATAATTATACATGCATTCATTGACATTTTCCAGGTATAATTGATTTATAAATGCGATTAAAATGCGAATCATGGATTATTTATATTGAAAATTGAATTGAACACTATCAATATTATTTCAAAATTTTTGGTGAATTTTATGAATTTTTGAGAATTTTTAAAATTTTGAGGTATTTTTGGACTAGGAAAATTTTTAAATAATGGACAAATGGAAGCGTGACACGTGGATTGATTATGTAGTGAAAATTGGCTCACAAGCAAAAGTGACATGTGGCAGTGAATCAAAAAAACACGTTGCTTTGTTTTGAATATGGAAAATGACTATGATTTCTTCTCCACCGAAAGCATGCAACACTAAAACTTTCCTTGTTCTTTGTTTAACCACCGAAGCCCTATGTTTCATTTTCACTACTGGAATTCGCTGAAGAATCAAGTAAGTGGTGGTTTTAGTTGTTTTTGGATAGTACAACTGCTTATGATGATGTTTGAGAATTTGTAAGTGAATTCATGCATAAGTGGGATAGGAAGAAGTAATTTCATTGATGATTAGTGAATTACAAAGTGTACAAAAAATGAGACATAGATGCAGAAATTCATGAAAGTGGGTAAATTTATACTTTGTTTTGTTTTGGAGAAAAATGCAGAAAATAAGGAAGATGCATGAGGGACGTCAGTTTTTAATGTTTATGGTTAAATCTTAGATTTTTGAATTGTTTGTGTTAAGATAAGTTGTTAACTACAGAAACAAGTGAAAAATAGGTTAAAATAATTGTTGAAAACAAAATTGCAGTAGAGAGAGAAAAGTGCAGTAGAGAGAGGAAGAAGAAGGTGATGGTTTGCGTGTCTGATTTTGGTGTTTGGAGTCTGCATATGCATTAGTGTCTTTTTACTCAACAGCTTTGAATCTTTTGACTATGACTTTTTAATCCAACCTCCAAATGATTTGAAACTTGAACCAATAGATTCCTAACACATTGTTCTTCCTCTCCATGAAAATTTATGAACATTGGAATTCATTCAGAAAAGATATAGTGATAAATTTAGGATGAAATGGTGAGTATGTTGAAATATTGATAACTGGAATGATTTCACTAATCATGATTCTGTATTTTGGCTATATTTTGATTTGTAGATTTCCAAATGAGTTGATTCTTGATTCAGATTAAACTAAAGACATATGGATACATTTTTTATGAGGAATTGAATTTGAAATATATCCTTAAGAGTCTTGAAATTTGGCTTGAAGTTGAGAGTTGTGTTTTGTTGAGGTATAAGAAACAGTATGGAGTATTTTGATTATAACTTGCACGATAGTGAACCAAAATGTCTGATTTTTATGTCATTAGAAACTTAAGACATAGAGGAAATTTTTATTAGAAGAAAGTGTTGCCTTAAAACGTCTAATTATAAGTCAAAAATGGCAAGATAGAAGGAAGAAAACCAGTAGGTCAAGATCATACTTCTGCACGATCGAAACTATGCTGATGAAGTGTGCACGGTCGTGACCCGAGAGGCTTTATCAAAGGGTGAATTTTTGGATTTTTTTCAACCTAATTCAAGTAAGAATGTTACCATATGAAGTATGTAGGTTTAAATGAGATCTTAAATGAATTTAACTGATGTTGACTGAAGGGATTAAAGTGAATAAAAGGGTATTAAGGATTAAAAGAATATTTGGAAGGTGTTGAAATTAATAATAAAGAGTGTTAAAGAAACATACCCGAGAAATTGTCATTGAACCTGCATGTTACATGATACATTCATAAATGTATTTATGACTGATTATTCTCATGAAAATGCACATGAGTGACATATAAATGTATTTGATTATATATAGAAGAGCAAGTAGAGCGACCACTTCCAGATATTGGTAAAACTTCAAGGCATTAAGCAAAAAGGGAGCAGTTGTGAGTAACCTAGACGATCTCACTCAATTAATTGTTTGTTTTGATTATGCTTGAATTATCTTATGAATGTGTGATTGGTTATACTGATTCTGGACATGAAGGTCTGAAGATTCTGATTTGATGAATGTGATATTGAAGTGCTTCTTGTATGTGAATTGGATGAAATAAATGTTACTCGACAATCTTGTTGAATGCTAGACCAGGGTCTGATGATAAATGTGTTCTAAATGTGAATGTGAAATCATGTCCTTGATTGAGAATATGAAAATGTGAAGCATTTCATTATATGAATGCATAAAAGATAAAGGCAGTTGTGACCGAAGTCGCCAGTGTAAAGAGCTTAAAGCTCATACTATGATCAGAGCCTCGGGCTCGGTTGTGAAAGTACCCAGTATCCACTAAGGGATATGGGACATTATCTGAGACAACTCGATATCCACAAGGGATATGGGTTAGTAAAAAAGCACTTAGTCATAACAACAACAATAATAAGTGAAAGTGAGTCTCACAAGCATTGCATATACATTTTAATACTTGTGTTTGACTGATTAAAATGTTAGTACCTTGTATTTGAATGAGAATGTGATATGTGATTTTTCTTCCAAAATGCAAATATGTGAATTATATGTTACGTGTGATGAGGTATTGTATGAATTGAGTGAATCATCGATGATGGTTACCTCACTGAGTTCGCAAAACTCACCAAAATTGCATCATTGAGTTTTCAGGACCAAGAGAGGACATTAGCTACTAAGAGACCCTACAAGAAACATAATTTTGTACTTTTGTGAAGAAGAAATAGCTCAAAGGTCAGTCAATTGAGACTGAAGGAGTAATTAGTAGTTTTGTTCAATTCCTCTTTCAAACAGTATGTTATGTATAGGGTTTTGACATTGTGTATATATTCAGATGGTTTTTATAAAGCTATAATGTAAGTTTGGTTTTTATACAATGAAATGAGGAATGCAGTTTGTTTTTTTTTTTAATTTGGTAACTTTTATGTATACTAGTTGATGACATGACTAAGTTGGATAAGTTGCCATGTTATAAAGTGAAGGTGAGATAGTTAACTTGCCATTATTATAGATTATATACTAGAATATCCACAAGGTGTTCCAGTATGTAATTTATAATATTGGGGTGTTACATATGGTCCATTTCTTTTATGATATCTCATCGTTATAAAATATAGACAACCTATATGCATCTCTTGGAAGGCCAAAACCTTAAAGAAGCCACAACGACTCATTCAAGTTTTATTCTTGATAATATGACATGATTAGTTTGAGTTATTATTGTAAATTTTATATTAAATCTAAAATTTTGTACTCTAGTTAAATTAATATTGGTTCTTATTTTAATTTTTAAATAATTAGTGTTTTTATTTCAATTATTCAACTAACCTAATCATTGCACAAAATATTTTCATATCCTTTGACAAAACTCCTACATGGATTTAATTTTAACGAAGTGAAGCATAAATAGAATGACTTTTATAGCTTCTTATGTACAACATAAAATTATAAAGTCTAACCCCTAAATCAGAAATTAAGGATTCTTTTAAAATATAAGTTACTAGTTGTAAATCATCATTAAAATTGAATAAATTATTTTTGTTAATAATTTTAAATTATTTGTTAGAAATTTAGAATTACTTTCACTAAAATTTGACACTTCTGAAATTTTATAAAAATTAACT
>JAOQMS010000005.1:42136596-42148146 GCA_027563885.1 Erythroxylum longipes | reverse complement strand
ATGTTTGCTACTTGTCTTTATGCTAGATTTCAATCTTGTCCTAAGATTTCTCATTTAAGTGCTTGCAAAAGAATTTTAAGATATCTTAGCAAAACAATTAATCATGGATTATGGTATCCTAGTTGTGATTCTTTTGATTTGCATACATATAGTGATGTTGATCATGGTAGTTTTAGGATAGATAGAAAAAGCACTAGTGGTCTATGTCATTTCTTAGGTTCATTTTTAATTTCGTGGGCTAGTAGAAAACAAGTAAGTATGGCTATTTCTATTGCTGAATCTGAATATGTAGCAGCTGGAAGTGTATGTGCACAAGTTCTTTGGCTTAAGCATTAATCACTTGATTATGGTACCATTGTAAAAAATGTTTCAATCTATTGTGATAATACAAGTGCAATTTGCTTAGGTAAAAATCCAATTTTACATAGTAGAACAAAACATATTGAGATTAGGCACCATTTCATACGTGATCATTGTTTGAAAGGTGATATTTGTTTGAAACATGTCTCTATAAGTGATCAATTGGTAGATATTCTTACTAAACCACTTAAAGAAGATGTGTTTATGAATATAAAATTAAAACTTGGTATGTGTGATTTGAATTCAATTGCAAGATTGCATACTTGTTTGAAATTGTTTGCAGACACTTCTACAGTAAAATGGTCAAATTATTAGGTGAATATGCAATTCCATCGGAGAAAATATCAACATTGATCTATATTCGGATTTAGAAAATGATTTGTCTTGATCTTAGAGATTTTCAGTCGACTAATTGGAGTCTAAGTCGACTGATGTTGAGGTAATGGTCGAGTATCTTTGATTTGCACATCGATTAATACATCCAGAGAAAAATTGGCTAAGTGTTTTTGAGGCTCTCTAGTCAACTATTATAGTGTTAAGTTGACTAATCGTTGTTAATCTGATATTGCAAAGATTTTTACCCTCGAATAGTCGACTATTCATTTCATTCTAGTCGACTAAAATTCTCATACCTGATGGTTCCAAAAATTTATATTTATTTAAGTCGAGTAATGGTCTAGTGGACTAACCCACAGCCAAATTTGTCTTGAAGCTATTGTTTTTATTTTTCAGAAAAACCAATCGACTAATACACCTACCAGTCGACTATCCGACATCTCATGTATATAAAATCCCTCAATTTTTCACAAACATCCGAAAGCTCAAAACATTCAAACTCAAACTTCTATCATTCCAGTCGACTACTCTCTTTGAAAATCAACAAATCTACACCTACCCATCATCATTATACATCCAAAAAACTAAACTCCTTCCTCAAATCTTCAAAACATCATTCTCTTCGGTTAAAATCTCTTCATCTTCATCAAAAACCCTAAAAAACTCCAATCCACAAATCCTTCCAAATGGCACCAAAGAAAGTAAGCGGGAAGGGAAAGCAACCGGAAACTGCCACCAAAACTCACCAAACTTGAGTTAGAGGGTCTTCTTCGAGAGGTGGAGTTGAAAGGGAGAATGAGGTTCTTGAACCTAGATTCACTTCAATGGAGGCTCAAAATCTTTATTATAAGGTACTAAAATCAGAAGTTTTGATTCCTTCCATGCGTTTTGATTGGGTTGAGCTAGAACATAGTGAATTTAAGGATTTTTTTGATGAAATAAAGTGTTTCAGATTGCGGGAATTTTTAGGTTTTAAGGATGATATATATGAGGATTTAGTTAGAGAGTTCTATGCTAATCTAGTTGTGACTAGAAGTAATGTTGATAGTGGTGTTCATTTGAAGTCTTGTATTCAAGAGAAAGACATTTATGTTTGTGAGGAAAATTTGAGTATTTGGTTTAATTTGCCTAAAGGAGGAATTAGGCTTAGAGCTTCCTTACTTGATTTAAATGTATTGAGAAATGAGAATGGCGATACGGATGAGGAAGCCGAGGGGAATTATGGCTATGATGAAATGAAAGGAGATGAATTGCTAGGAAGTATTTGCATTGGACATTCATCCCAATATGAAGTCATGGATTTGCCCTTAAACTACAGGTTGTTGCATTATGCAATAAATAGGGTTATTTATCCTAAGAAGGCTAGCAACAATCATATCACCTCATTGGATAAAGAAATAATATGGTATTTGGAAGAAGGTAGGAATATTAATTTTCCAAATTTGATCATCCAAATGATAAGGAGAAAGGCAAACTTGTTGAGAGGAGAGCTTAAAGGGAAAACTACCAAGTATAAAGGTATGCCTTATGGAGCTTTGATTACTTATATCTCAAAGTTGCAAAAGTGCAATTTGATTTCCTATGAATATTACCCATATCTAACAAATTAGAGGTTTACACCCTATAATATAAGGAGTATGAAGTTGGTGAAAACAAATGAGAAGGGTTGGGTGTATGCATATCTTGTGGAAAAGCTTGGTTTAACCTTAGAAAGTGGTCAACAAATGCCTAAAAGACAAGGGTCAAAAAGAGCAAGTGAAAGGCCAAGTAATGCAAGGCCAAGTAATATGAGGAGAAGTGAAGTATCACAAGAAGAGCTTCAAGGAATTAGAGATCAAATTGAAGAAATGAATGTTCTAATGGATCTTCAACAAGGGATTCTAATTCGCTTGGAGAAAAACATCAAGAAAATATTTGACAAACTTGATTGTAGACATGACGATGTTTCTCCACCATGATGGCCATTGCATTTCACCTAGACCAACATTTCATCATTTCTCATTTTAAGACAATGTTTAAGACAATTTTTGTTTGATTTGACTATATTTGTGTTTGACATTTGTGTTAATTCCTATTAATGTGAATGTTTTGTTTCATTTCTTTTTCTTTTTCATTTTTGATTATAAAAGCGTGGATTTCATGTGAAGATTTTGCATGAGGATTTTGCGCATGTATGTTGACAGTTAAAGATTGGAGAATCGATTAGATCTGCTGGTTGGAGAACTTGACAAGTCGACTATCATTCATTTTTAAATCGACCATTCTAGGTACAGAGTTGAAGACTCCTATAGAAGAGTGTTGCTAGTCGATTATTAATTGGAAGACAAGTCGACTATGATGTATTAGTCGACTACTATCTGGTACAGCTGAACAGATTTTGAATTTATGAAACGAATTCAAATGGGTGCAAATTTTTCTACAACGGCTAGGAGCGTCCAGGAGCGTCTTAAAGCCTATAAATAGAGGTCTTCACTTCAGAAGAAGAGATATAAGCTCTTAAAAGAATTTATCCTCTCATTGCTCTTATATTGCTCACATAGCATACTTTGATTATCTTCAGCTGTACTCAGCTTTATCATTTCATTACCATCCTTGTTATTATTGTAAGTTGAGTGATTAGAGAAGAATCACTTGAGAGGTAGGATTTGTGCCGAGAAAACAAATCATTTGTAAGGTATAACTTGAGTCGGAAGTCAAGTTGATTGGAAGAGTTCACACTAAACTAAAAAGTATGTAGTAAAGAGCTTTGACAAAATCCTAAGTGGGAGCTTAGGTAGAGGACGTAGGTCTTTGCACCGAACCTCTATACATATTGTGTTTACCTTTCTGCTCTACTCTTTTACTTTATATTTCGATTTGTTTTTGTTTTATCTTGTGTGTTTTAATTTTCTGTTTTGTAGCACTTTGCGAAAAGAGTTGAAAGACTTAAAAGATCTATTCAACCCCTCTTCTAGATCGTTTTCAGACCTCCCTTATATTTTAAGAAAGTTTGGAAAAAGAATTCCTGATCTTTAAAATTATCAAAAACAATTTTAGGTTTTTTAGAAAATCTCTTCTCTTAAACTTCAGTTAAAAAATGATGAAATGCGTGGCATTAAACTTAGACTAATCAAATGCTACTAATATAATAATCTAACTTAGCTTATAAATCTGACCTAAACAAATTAAGTCTGACTTAAATTAGCAATTTAACTTAATTATAATAAATTATTAGTTTAAATAAAATTTAATTAGTCCAGTTTGAGTTTAAAAGTTGGATTGAATCATCATAAAATAACATTTAATTAGTCCATATTTAACGTTCATATTGCATATATTTCATCATTATTTTTATTTGAAGTCTTAAAGAAGAGGTTTTTCTAGAAAACTAAAAATTAGAAGTTTTTTTTTCGATAATTTTAAAGTTTGGAAATTTTTTAAGATTTTTTAAATTGTTGAGAAATTTATGTCTTTTACCTTAATTTTTTCCTTCAAATCAAAATTCAATAATTACAATTATATAAAGATATGATAAGTTTGGGTTTAAAATTAAATTATCGTAGTTCAGTTAAAAATTTCATAGTTGACAAGAAATTAACCAAATTCACGTCCACCCATTTTACCAAAGAAAACAAATTCACCAAGGTCATCAAATAAGCCAGGAATTGTTGTAGAAAGTTAATTCGGTTCAGGGTTGAAATTAACTTTGGTAATCTCTTCTTTTCCATATTGATGTTAAACAATTTATTGTTTTCATTGGGATAAAACCTGAAACATATATTTCAGGATCTATATGTTAACTCAAATTACCATATTCAGTTTGTACAAGTTTTAGCACGACAAGTTTTACACATGCCATACAAGTTTTATTGCATCCGAGTCAACGACAAAGCTTCTATAATTATTAAACATATAGAACACATTATTTTGAACGATAGCACAAGAAAATTTTAGATATGAGAGAGACTTAAATTGTTTTACGCACGTTCTGTACCCCAACGCTAATCCCATATCCCTTAGGTATATGCATTATAATAGTATGATTTCAATATACAGTCTTTGAGTCATTCTCGTGGACGAAGTTTATGATGCAATCAAAGAAGCGATTTGATTGCATCATAAAATACTAACGTATCCTTTCTTTATTCCTGTAATATTATTCTCTTCCAAAACAATTCGTACAACGAACGATCTTCTCAGCTTGTCTTTTTCTTCTTTGCGTTTTTATACTGACGAGCTTTTGTTTGGAGTAAGAAGACCACATCAGGACCTTCCATATCATACATTGGCCCGTAGCTCAAATATTATCGCAAGATCTAGTGCCATCTTTCCGTCAATAAAACAGGATCTCTGGACTTATCTCATTAAAAACTGAATTGCTTAAGTGCAGCCCTAACTTTCAAGAATGAAGTTAACAAAAGTTCACTCAAATTTTTTCACAAATAAAAGCAAAAATATTTATTGCTTTAGCTGATCATATGTAAGATAATTGAGTTTGATAAAATAAAACTTCCATATAATTCTAGGATAAGTCAATTTGGATGAAAATATCCTGTTACATCTTGTTCAATTTAAGAATATTAGTCTACGTATTGTAACAAAATTAGCAATAATTAGATTAACCAAAATCTACAAAGTTAGGACTTCTCACTGAAAACTTTTTCTACCGCTTCTCACTAGCTTTATTACACTTTTACCTTCCAATCCATACTTTTTTGGTTACTTTCCTTTTCCTGCCCTGTTTTTCCTGCTTGCGCGCTTTCTGCTACTTTCCTTCTCCTAGGCGTTTTTTCCTCCTACCAGGCCTTGCTAGGGCCTTGGTGTGCTGGGATGGAAGTAGGAGAGTCTTCTGGCCCTAAAGAAGACTTTCCGTCGCTGACTAGAGATATTGTACTTCGAAAATTGTCAAAAGTGGACAAACTTCATATACGTATGCCAACACTGTGGTGATTAAGAAGGCGTTGGCACCCACTAGAGCTTCGAAGAAGAAATTGATAAATCATCATAATAAAGGAGCTACTTGACATAGGTGTTGATGTTTGGTCTTCTAACCTGATTGGCATTTTTTGAAGCAAGAGACCAACATTCCCATTGGTGGATGCATAGGTTAAAGCCAGATGGAGTAACAAGGGCTTGGAAAGTGTGATGATTAGAGAAGATGGGACCTTCCTATTCAAATTTGGTCAAGATAGTGCTTTGCCGGAAATCACCGAATAAGATTCATGGCACATAGGGGATCAACCATTATTCTTACAAAGATGGAGACCTGGCTTCGAAATGGACAGAATTGTGATTGATACTCTTCCACTGTGGGTATACTTTCACAACTTGCCTATGAAATTATGGACTGTCGACCGGTTGAGCTATGTGGCAAGCTCATTAGGCAAACTGCTAAGCACAGATTCCCAAACAACAAATATGGAAAGAGTTGGCTATGCTAAAGTCCGCCTTGAGATTCCAAAATCTGCTAACTTACCTAATAGATTGATAATAATGAGTTTAGGTGAGAATGGATAGATGGTAAAGAAGATTATTCCACTGTCCTACCTTTGGAAACCCAACTCAAACAAAAAGTGGCTACCTACTGGGAAACTCTTCCACACGGGTTCTCATGAGGAACTACTAGCACATGACAATTCTGAGCAGAGAACAATAATTGAGACAGCAAATCAGAATGAAAGCCTCGAGGAAGTAGTTGGTGAGGAACCTGTTGGCCTTCAAATGGATACTGCTATGAGAACTAAGAGCCCAAGGAATGTGGTTCAAAATGATGAGAGCCAGAATACTACTAACCCTCTCATTCATAGAGAGGAGCAATTAAATCTAA
This sequence comes from Erythroxylum longipes, assembly GCA_027563885.1. Taxonomy (NCBI): domain Eukaryota; kingdom Viridiplantae; phylum Streptophyta; class Magnoliopsida; order Malpighiales; family Erythroxylaceae; genus Erythroxylum; species Erythroxylum longipes. The sequence continues at coordinate 42,141,644 of JAOQMS010000005.1, read as the reverse complement.
CTGGCAGGGATACTAATGTAATTACATTAGCCTTGGAGGAAGGGCCTGTAATAAGGGGGTTTGTTGCAAATGCTAAGGATGAGGCTTTAGTATCTGAGCCAAATACTAAGCTAGGTAAGGAGTTACCTTCTGATTTGGAAGAAACGGAGCCAATTAATACACAAATTGGAGTACCTAGGAGAAATATCGTTGGGAAAAAGGTAAATGTCTCTTTTAGTCTGGAATATGCAGGGGCTAAATGACCCCCTAAAAAGGTCTTTGATCATCGAGCTTATTAAGGAGAAGCAACCTGTACTGGTAGGATTGCTTGAGACCAGAATTAAAGACCTGTCTATACTGAATAACCAGAAGTTTTTTGGTGCACAATGGAGGAGTATATCTAATCATAGGTCCCATTTTAATAGGTGCATCACCTGTTTTTATAATTCAAACTTAATGGAAGTGCAATTAGAGAAGGAGAGTGATCAAATCTTTACTTATCTTGTCAGATAGGTGGTCAATACCTGAAGTTTGTATTAACTCTGATTTATGCTATAAATTTTGCATTTCAAAGAAACATTCTGTGGAGGTGTATAAGTATATTCAAAACTCAGTTAATAACCCATGGATTGTAGCTGGAGACTTTAATTGCATCCTCATTTCTAAGGAGGCAGAAGGTAGGAAGCATTACACCTTAGCTGACACCAAAGAACTTACTAACCTACTCAGAGATATGGAGTTGTTGGACCTATGCTCAACAGGTCGCCTGTTCACATGGTCAAATAATCAGCAAGGTTCCCTACTCATTGGGAAAAAATAGTTTGTTGCCTTGTGAACTCTGTTTGGATCAACAAATTCCCTCAATCCTTCGTTCATTTTGGGGAAAACCTGACCTTTGATCATTCTTTTCTACTCATTCAATATTGTACTGATGCTAGGAAAACTGGAGTGCCATTTCGATTCTTTACCAGAGTTACTCAACTGGAGGGGTTTTTGGACATCATCAATAATTGCTGGCAGCAGGAGGATAAGAGGTGTAAAGCTTTCCAGTTGATGCAAAAATTCAAGAAGGTCAAAACTGTAATTACAAGTTTCACTTGTAGCAAAACTCAGAATTTGTCTTTGCTTAAACTTCAAGTACAACAAGATTAAGCAGAATGCTATAATCATCCGAGTGATGCAAACTTGAGGGTGAAGGAACTAAACTTACTCAAAGAGTATCAACAAGCTTTGGCATTGCATAATACCATTTAGAAGTAGAAAGCTTGACTGAATTGGCTCGGGAAGGTCATGCAAACACCAAATTCTTCCACGCTTCAATTATGGCTAGAATAAACTTAATAGAATAGTAAGCGTATAGGATAGTAATGGAGACATGCAATATGACCAGGTGGTTCTTCTTGAGATGGCTAAATCCTTCTTTTCACAACTGATGGGACTTGATCGGGTTGAGCAAATGTCGGACAACATGAAGAAGATACTAACAGGTGCTATCAACTTGAAAAGTAAGGATGCTCTGACCTCTCCCTTCTCGATGCAAGAAATAAGAAAGACTATCTTCACTTTGCACCCTTCCAAAGCTCCAGGCCTGGATGGATTCTGAGCTTAGTTTTTTCAGCACACATGGGACATTACTGGCTAATTGTTTGCTGAAGTTGTGTTAGAGTTTTTGTAGAATTCTAAGATGCTTCAAGAACTGAACAGAACCTATATTTGTTTGGTGCCTAAGAAGAAACACCCTCTAAATATAGGAGAGTTTCGACCTATTTTGTGTTGCAATTGTTGGCTGATAGATTGAAATGGTTGCTTACGGATTTATTCCTAGCAAGAATATCAGGGATAACATTCTTCTTTTACAAGAATTGTTGAAAGATTACTCATTTAGGAGGCAAATAAGGAGCTGTATGTTGAAGATCGACTTCTACAAAGCTTATGACACTGTAAACTGAAACTTCTCTAGAAATTTTGGAGTTGCCATTTGTTTTTCTGAATTGGCTCATAGAATGCATTCAGTCCTCGTCGTTGAGTGTTTTGGTTAATGGAATCCCTTCCAGGCCTTTCAAGAATTCAAAAGGAATTAGACAAGGGGACCCTATATCCCCTTACATCTTCACCGTAGTAATGGAAGGCATGTCCAAACTTCTTAGATCATTTACTACTTCCAATAGAAATTTCAAATACCATCAAAAGTGCTCTAAACTTAAACTCACTCATCTCATTTTTGTTGATGATCTCATGTTATTCTGTGTTACTGACATTGCCTGAGTAGAGCAACGAGGTTAAGTATCCATCACCCTTTTCTGAGATATCTAGGGGTGACGATTTCCTCTTTAAAGTTATAGTATACAGATTGTACTCCAATTTTGGAGAGAATAAAATCCAAAGTGCTCTCTTGGCAAAACATATTTTTATCCTACGCTGGAAGGATCACTTTGATCATTTGGGTAGTGAGTAGTCTTCATATACACTGGCTAGCACATATGACTCTTCCTCGAAAGATTATCAAAGAGATTGATAGACTGCTAAAAACATTTTTATGGTTGGGAAGATATGAAATAGGGAAAAATGCAAAAGTAAATTGGCGTGACATTAAAATCCCGAAGAAACAAGGAAGCCTTAACATCCATTCTACCTCTTCTATGCAAAAAGTATTACTTAGCAAAAGAATTTGGAGACTGCTTTCAGATAAGGAAGCTCTCTGGATAAAATGGGTCCATGTAGTTCATCTTTAAAACCGAAACTTCTGGTAACTTTCTTATTCTAACCATTGCGCCTGGTATTTCAATGAATTGTTGAAGATGTGGCGATTGTTATACCCCCCATATCAAACATAGGGTCAACGAAGGTGGAAATACCTAGATTTGGTTTGATAACTGGCTAGAGATTAGCCCTCTAATAAACAACCCAACTTTCTCATATTTGAGAAATTGAATACCTATGGAAGCTAGAGTATCAGACCTAATTCAAGATGGTAGATGGAGGGGTAACTTTTGAGGCTTCTCCTCTCTGCAAGAGCATCTTCCTCAACTGGAGGATACCAGTTTGACTTATTTAATTTGCTAGACCCCAAACTCGAGTGGTTTGTTTACAAATGAATCTTGCCATCGAATTTTTAGAAATGATACAATGGAGGTCCCTTGGTACAACATTCTTTAGAAGAGCTCCATGAACCTCGAAGCTTCCATCATTACTTGGTTAGCCATTAAAAATAGGCTCAGAACAAAATGTCGATGGTTTAATCTAACTGATACATGTTGTGTCCTTTGTCATAATGTAGACGAGGACAAAAATCATCTGTTCTTTAATTGTGTTTATTCCAAATCTATATGGAGTAGGATCCAATATTTGATGGGTGTAGTGAACCATATTTATGATTGGGAGCTTACATTGAGATGGTTTATCAATCACTCGAAACTAGGTAAAGAAAATGCTAACCTTCTCAAAGTCGTTTTCATAATTACCATATATATGATATGGAAAGAGAGGAATTGCAAAGTGTACAAGCAAGTCGAGGAAGATCAATATCACTTAGCAGACAAGATATTGAACTGGATTCAAGATACATTATTGGCCAAGAAAGCTGATAATTTGATAACACCGTGCATGAAAACTAGGTGGAACATTTGAAGGCAGGATTCTTATAGTCATTTATGTAACACATTGCTAGTACTCTACTCCTTGTATTTGTACCTTCCATCAGAGTTTAGATAGGCAAGTATACTGTAACTCGGCTATCTTTGTACTTTTGTATATTTTGTGATAGCTGTCCTGTAGTGAATAAAATTCCTTATTCATTAAAAAAAATCAAATTAACCAGTAACATCATGCCTACACTTAACAATCTTAATCTTTAATTTTATCACTGGATACATTAATTTGAAACATATACATTTTTTTAGTTCCGTGAAACTTTTCCATATTAAGAAAATTAGTTTTGTGTATACTGTATATATAGACATTATCAATCTAGTCATCTCCTTCTAATCGAACATTTGGAGTCATTATGATTGTCAAAAATGTGAAGTTATGGATATATATGTTGTATTGACGCTTCCTTGACTCTAACCATGTGCTCATAGTCTGATTTGGTGCTATGCTTTCTCCTATGTCACACATTTATCAAGAGTTCATGCAAGTACCGCATGGCAGCGAGCCTTTATTAACCAAAGAATTATAAAGTAAAATTTGAAATTATTGATGCATATATTAGCTCATCACCTTTGATTTTTATAGTAAGTAATTTGTATGCATGTCAGTCTTTTCTATTATGAAGAGAAATAAAGCCTATAGTAGATAATAAATTTTAAAAATCATGAACTAAAATTAAAAAAAGATACAAACTATGGAAGGTCTAATATAATTAACCATAACTTTTAATTTAACTTACTAAACTTTAGATGATATCCAAGCTTCTTACCTGCTTCCATAAGAGTCTTTACTTAATTCAAGGATGATTTATCATCTTTTAATTTTGCTTTTTAATTTTTATTTGTCTTTTCTTCAAATTATTTTTAGAGACATTATGCAACTGTTCTTAATTTTAGGCAGACATGCAAGAAGAGAAAAAAGACAAGGGATTAGATAATCAGGAACTTGATGGATTTTAAAATACTAGAAAATCTAGGCTTTGATTTCACATCACTTCAAATAGTTGCTTTGTTTAGAATTAGCAAGTTTCTTTGTATGTTTATGTAAGCCAGTTCTAACAGATATTTAAACCATAATATATATGTTAGAATAACATATAAATTGAATGTGGCAGAAAAACCAAATACCTCCAGCCATTGTTGTTTGTGTTAGTGTTATGATCTAGAAGCCAAACATTGGATAGTTGTATTCTAACAGTTATGTTCATGAATTGGATGGTTTGTATCATTTTGTTCCATGCGTTTTCATTATTTATGGGTTATTCGAATTGAGGGCTCGAATTGTAGACACTACAAGAAATTATATTTTTAGTGATAGTAAAAGTTGTCACTAAAAGCAGTAATCTTAGTCACTATTATTAATAGTGTCTAAGATTTGAAGTCGTCACCTCCCGTCACAAATACCTCCGTCACTACTAAAAT
>JAOQMS010000005.1:42120419-42135462 GCA_027563885.1 Erythroxylum longipes | reverse complement strand
ACAAATATTTAATTATTAAAATTTTCCGACGGTTATAATTTAAATATAATGAAAATATATATTTAAAAAAATTAAATCAAATAATTTATCAACGGAAAAACCCATAATTTCCGTCGGTAATGGCCAACACAACACCGACGGAAACCACCATACCGTCGGTAAATTTACCGACGGAATTAAAACATTCAGATGCTAAATTTACATACAGTTTAGAAACTTACCGTCGGTAAATTTAGCGTTGGAAAATTATAGCCCGTCGGTAACTTACGGACGGAAAAAGTGTGACAGTCGGCAACTTTTTTGTTGAAATTACCGATGGTAATTTCGTTCCATCGGTAAACTTACCGACGGAAAATTTCTTTACCCTCGGTAAGATTAGCTACGGCCAAATCTATGATGTTTTTGTCTGTTGGTAAATTCCGTCGGTAATGTTTAATACCAACGGAATATTTATCTTTTCTGTCGGTATTTTCCGTCGCTAACTCACTATTTTCTTGTAGTGATTTATTTCAACATCAAGTACAAATAAGCCTCCATTACAAAACCCTTTTCCGATAAAGTTTCCATTCTTAGTCAAAACTAGCTTATCAGAATCAAAGGTCAGTTTAACTCTGGTTTTGTTAAGCAATGCACCAAAAATCAAGTTTCTACATACATCAGGAACAAATAAAGCATTTTCTAATGCCAACACTTTTCCATAAGTGAGTTTGAGAGTGACCTTCCCAACTCCTTGGACAAGAACTTTGTTTGAGTTACCCATGTATACGAATTCACCATTAGCATGATCAATCAGCTCCTTGAACAAGTCCTTATCGGTGCAGATGTGGCGTGTAGCTCCTGTGTCAACGATCCATTCGACTAAATTTGCAACAAGGTTGACTTTGGACACCATAGTAAAAATGACCTCCTCGTCATTACCAGCTTCAACCATATTATCTTGAGGCTTACCAAAACTCTTTTGGTCACCCCATTGGTACCCTATCTAGTTTTCTTTCTCGAACTTTCACAGTTTCTGTCCTTGGCCTTTTTTCTCATAGGTGATTCTAGCTTGACAATTGGCAGTAGGATGGCCTAGCTTATGGCACCACCAATAGTCACCATCAATCCTTTTGTGCTTAAATTGACCTTGCTTATTATTGAAAGGCCTATTTTGTCCATCATTCTTCTTGAAGTTATTAGCATTTCTATGTTCTACCATATGAGCCTTAACAGTAGGGACAAAGGTGAGTGCTTTGGTCTTATCTTGTGCATAGTTGGCATCATCAATCTTTATATGTCCTATCAACTGCTGAAGCTTCATGTCTTGTTCTTTATGTCTCAACTGGTTTTTGTACTCGTTCCATGAGGTAATTAGTTTCTCAATAAGGCCGTTAGCTTGAAACAACTCACATATGTTCATACCCTCGGCGAGGATTTCAGCAACTAGATTTTCATACTCATAAAGTTGGTCCACAATAGGCTTATCATCAACAAAGGTAAATTTTAACCACCTAGCAACAACATATTTCTTAGTACCGGCATCATTCATCCTATATTTCACTTCTAAAGCATCTCAAATTTCCTTAGCAGTTTTGTACTTACAGTAGATATCAAACAAAGGGTTGATCATATGGTTAAGTAACACTCCCCTAACTGTACGATTATCTTTAGTAGTCTTAAGGTCAGTATTGTCACTAGGAATCTTTTGATACAGTACATAATCCATTTCGTATTGTTGAAAGTAAAACATAATTTTCTTAGACCATCGTTTAAAATTTCTCCCATCTAGAGGCTCTAATTGTTAAATTGTCAATTTTGTACTAATTTTGGGATAAATTTCTTTAATGTGTTGAAATTATTGTGTGAAATTGATGGACTTGTTTCTAAATTGTTCTCAGGTGGTTTTCAACACATGGAAGATGAAATTAGACCAAAAGGATGGAATTAAAAGGAAGACAAGTCGAATTCCCAGCTAGCAGAAAAATTAGATGACTAAGCGTGGACACGTACAAGGGAAAGGATTTTTTCCAGATCTAATTTTTAATCAGATCAGACTGCATTCAAGATTTTTCAAGATTTTGAAATTCAAATGTTGCCTTATTGATGGGGGTTTACGACTTGAAGATTTGGAGGATGGTATCTGTTGAAGATTACAAGAGGATGGAAGAGAGTGAGGATCAAAAAGGATTAAAAACATTCACTGTTCACGAATGTGCATTGTTCACGTAGGAGAAGAGCTACTATGTTTTCATTTTTTCTGCAGAAGTTCCTTTCTAGTTTTTCTTGTTTTTAGGCTAGAATTTTCGTACTTTTTTATAAAGGAACAGGGATGGAGACCATATATCTTGCTATTATTCCATTTGCTCTTACTTTTATTATGAATAGTTAAACTTTTCTTCTTGGTTGAAGGGAACCTCGTTATCATCTGATATGGTGAGATTATAAATAAAAGTTTCTTTCATTGATGAATATTAAGTGTCTTCTGATTTACTTTTCATAATTGAATTGATTGATTTCTAGGGTGCGCAACTAGAAATTAATTTGTTTAATTTATAGCTAGATTGGTAGGATATGACGTTCAATCTTACTAATCACAAGTAGCAATTAGGATTGCCATCTTTACGTTAGAGTTGGAAATTCTAAGAAGACGTTTAACTAGATTAAATGCATGTCGTACATGTGTTGTCTTATTTATTGATTTCTTAGCTCTTAATCCTATTAATCAATTAAACTTAAGCTCGTATCTAAGTTGTTGATTAGTAATAATGTTTAGAATACATATTTTTACTCTTTTAATCTTCAGAGAAAACAACCCCCAATGATTGTTTGTTAATGAATTGATTTTTATATCGAGGATCCATATCAATTTGATAACGTCGGTGACCCGAAACCAAGGTTTATTCACTGAATTTCCAAATTTGAATATTTTTGTTATCTTTTAATTTTAGCCAATTTAATCTCTTTTAAATTACATTAATTTAATTTCATCCATTTTAATTTATTTTAAATTACGTTAAACCAGACCCCCCTTGGTTTTGTTTCAACTCATTTAACATTTTCCCTTAAAGTTCCTCGAGGGAACGATCTCAACTCTTCACTAACTACATTTTTATTGCTAGAGTTGGTATTAATTTGGTTGCAGGCGACAGCAGTACCACTAATCTATTTAGATCAGGTATAATTTTTGGGGCTATAGTGATAGGGGCTGAACCTATATGGGGAACAATAAGTGCAGAACCTACGTTGATCTCATTTTCAGATGACATATTAAATCCAAAAGTAGAAATGTCTCACACGAAATAATCAAACAATATGAAGAAAACAACATCATATTCCGACTTCTACCAAATTAAATACGTAGAAGCAAAATCGCAGTAATTTCCAACAAATGATAACAACACAATAATTTTCCGACTTAGATTGTTAGTTAATGTAGTAATAATAATTAAAATGGAATGGCTTATCTAAAATGCAAGGTGTCATGAAAAATCACTATCCTAAGTCAGAAATTCTCCCTCTACAATGTAGCAGGCAATGGGATCCGACCACAGGGTTAACTCCTTTTTCACCAGCTTCGGTGCAGTCCAAAGGTGGAGTAGGAACTGTCTCCAAAATTAAAGGAAGGCAGATAAATGCAGAATTTGTGCATAAGATAAAATATTTGTGTAAGTTGTTTGTATGTAAAGGAAAATGCTTGAGATGGAGCAAATAAAGATGCGTGAGAGAAAAAAACAGAGAAAATGAATAGTGTTGAACCGTCTCATTGTTGAGCAGATGCATGACTCCTATATATAATAAAAACAATGTATACGTTGGCAATAGGAAAAATGAACGTTAGAGCATAATAATGGCAAAACATTATAACTCTTAAAGGATAATAATGAGGTTGACAACCGTAGGATTCCAAGTTATGGACCAATAATACCAACACTGTAATAGTCTCACTTTGATGTTTTTAAAGCTCAATTACTTTACTTTGGGGCAAAAATAATTTTATTTAGGATCACTTTAAGGACTTATTCACATTATTTAATTTTCTCTTCCTCTTATAAATAGTTGATCTCTTTTTTATGCAAAAATAAGGGAGAGAGTTAGTGATATTAAATGTGTTCAAAGGGAGTAATTATTGTATAAGGGGAGTAGTTGATTTCTTAGATATACATGACATTGTAATTATTTTTAATATTGATAAAAAGGAATTTTCGAATATGTTTATCTCCTTATAAATTTTTATTTTGCTACAATATTTTTCAAATAAAATGGGTAATTTTTATAATGCATGAGTTAAGAAGGATTAAAATGTTTGTATTGCTTCAATATAAAGAAATTGTGTGTGTTTAAATAGTTAATCTTTGTTGCTTTCTAATATCATATGTTTTGTTATCATTAAAAAGGAAGAGATTGTTTAACCAAAGAAGGTTTCAATTTGTACTTGATGATAATAAAATATAGTTACTACAAATAATTTGTCTAATTATCTTTTAATGTCTTAAGAAGAAAGCAATATAAAAAATAAAGTTAAGGGACACCTTATAAAGATCATAGAGAAAAGTACATAAACTTCATAACCATTCAAATGAAGGATAAAATCAAGACCAAGGAAGATCATAGCACAACAACTCTATAAATTCATTTGTATTTTTTATTGTATCTCCTACTTAGTTACTTTAACAATTTAGGGGTTCTTCATGCATAAACATATTTATTTCGAACTTAATGTATAAAGCTTTTCAAATTTCAAGATGAATTCAGACTTGATTTCGAAGAAAACTTATTTTTCCTTAAAATATTCTTTAACAAATCTTTTGTGAAGGTTTTAGTCAAGTTTTTATTAAAAGAATGAGTTTGATAATTTGAATAACTTGAAAAATCTTCAAAAATATGTTTTTAAGTACATTTGTCAACCAATCTAAGTTAGTGATTAACTAATGTATTGCTTTTGATCACATTGGTCAACCAATTAGAATTTGTAATAAGTCAAGCCTGAGGTAGCCTAAGCTTAACCTAAATCCCCTTACAAGAGGCTCAAATCTAATTGAAAGACCTTTATAAGAAAATCTAACCTTAAGCTAATCAAGTCTAGCTCATGTGACTTAAGCTTGAACCAAAAGTTTGGATCACCCAACAACAAAAACACCTGACTTGACTCAACCCAACCAAATTTCAATAAATGTTTCATCATTTACCCTAATTTAGAAACCTAACCTCGATCTAGAACAAAAGAATGCATCAAAACACAAAACTCCAATGCTACTCCATGTTTCTAAATAATCTTTCAATAACCCATAAAGAAAGGAACTCATGAATATAAAGGTGTTAGTGGGGAGCTGGACATCTTATTGAATAAGATGAAGAAAATGAAAGTAATCTTTAATGTTTAAAATGAGATGATTGGCTAAGCCAGTGGATATGGACATACGGATCAAGTTTTTTAGGAGTAAACAGTGGAGTAGGAAGGTAGTTAAGGTTTTGAAGGACAGGCTTCATTATTGTTAAAGGCCACACACTAGTTAAGATACGCTATTGTATTCTTCTCTATTAACAGTAATAGGTTTTTCGTGGTTTAAGGTTATAATAAAAATTCATAAGACAAGGAAAAAAAAAGACTAGATAGATGAGAAAAAGAAAAACAAGTGCAGGCAGTAGAGTATAAAGAATGAGAGAAGAGAAGAAGCTAGGGCCACTATTCAAAGTTTAATATACATGTTAGGCTATAGTTGGGTCAAGTCATGAAGCTCAAGTCTGACCCTATTTTGAAGTTCAAAATTTGATAAAAGTATGATTCCAACTAATGTCCGATAAACTGAATTTAAGCTTATTAACTTTGGGTCGAGCGGAGTTGGGCTAAACTAGATCTAATTTTCCATCTTTATAGTCAATGTTTCGAAATAGTCAACTATTATCCCCTCAAACTTAGTAAAAATATGTACCATAAGTTTATAACCACATCAATTGACATATGTCTAATGATATTTACAACTAGTATATGTACAAATACTTTCAAATGCTTAAAAACTCTTTAAAATGTGTCATTATAACTCCCCAGATGTTATAAAGATGTACAACAACTGAAAATCCAAGTTTAATAGGATACTAAGAGACACTTGAGAAATATACGTAGACAAGATTTGTTTGCAGAATTATTATAAAATTAATTTATAATTTTTTTCTTCGCAGTCTAAAGGATTCTGCCCACTCACCTACGTCCTTGGGCCAGAAGATTTATCCTGGGCCCAGTATCATCAGCACTCCTACAGATAACACACTACTCCAGTCTACCACTACTCCCTCTACACTTGCTCTACAGCAGCAATTCGAGCTCTTAAATTAGAAGACTTCATTTCATCAGATGTATCTCCACCTCCACAAGTCATCACAGAACCTACTCCAACACCAGCAGAAGCTCCTCAAACTGTTGTAAATCCAGAATACCGTCTATGGCGCAGATCAGATCAGTTACTTCTTTGTTGGCTACTTTCAAAAATAGGTGAGGATGTGGTAGGTCAGGTAAATCAATACTCCACCTCTCTTGAATGTTGGAAAATATTAGAAAATTTGTATGCACAAACATCAATGGTTCGAGTCCTATAGTTAAAGTAACAAACAATTCAGAAAGGCTCACAGACAATTTCAGATTACATTCAGAAGATAAAATCAATCAGAGATTCTCTTATGATAGCAGGACATGCAATACCAGATCATGAACTTATACTATGTGCTTTAAATGGCCTAGGCCATGATTATGACCCAGTTTTGGTTCTCCTAACTCACACAATGAAGAATGCAACTCTACAAGATGTGCAATATAGTCTTATGATGAAACCAGACTTGAGCAACTAAATGTAGCATCTCACACTTTAACTATTTCTTCTCCTTCAGCGAATCTTGTATTATTTAACAGAAATCACACTCAATCTTGCAATCAAGGAGGTCGTTATGCTCCTAGAGGAAGAGGGAAGAGGGGGTCGTGGCAGAGGATGATGGACTAGTGTCAATCGCCTATACTGGCAACTATGCCAAAAACCAGGTCATGATGCCCTTCGGTGCTACAAGAGTTTTGACCAGTCATGGCATGGAAATCAGCAATTGAAACAGTCAAATTCATCCACACAGTATCACTCTCAAAATACTGGTCAACACCACACAAACAATGGGTCACCACAGACCTTCCTAGCTCAAACAAATGTTGGTTCTGACCAACCTAGTGCCTCTACTTGGTATGTAGACTCTAGAGCTACAAATCATGTTACCGCCGATCTCAATAACCTCTCCATTGGTTCAGACTATGCTGGTAATGATCATATCACAGTAGGTAATGGAAACTCTCTTCCTATCACACATATTGGCTCATCTTACATTCAATTTCAAGACAATAAATACATACCACTATCTTTACATCAAATACTCCATGTTCCAAGTATCACTAAAAATCTGTTGAGCATTTCCAAAATCACAAAAGATAACAATGTAATTATGGAATTTTTTGACACAATGTGTTCGTTCAAGGACAAGGACACGAGGAAAACTCTTCTCAAGGGGATGCTTCGGGATGGCCTCTACAGCCTTGATGTTCCACCTCAAACTCAGCTCATCACTCAATCAAAGAATACTCCACTACCATCTTCTTCTCCGAGCATCCATAGCTTAGTTCCTTACCTACAGACTTTTTCTACTCAGCTTTCTACAAATGATGTTAATATTTGGCATGCTAAACTTGGTCATCCATCATTCAATGTACTTAAACAGGTTCTTAATTCAATGAAAATTCATCTTAATACCAAAGATTTGAAATTATGTGATTCATGCAAACAAGGCAAGCTTCATAAACTACCTTTTCCAACTCATGATATTTCTGCCAAAAATCCTTTAGAAATTGTCTATTCAGATATTTGTGGTCCTTCCCCTTTGCTATCAACCGAAGGCCATAGGTATTATCTAATATTTGTGGATGCTTACACTAGATTCATATGGCTTTATCCACTTAAACTTAAATCCGAAGCTCTTGCAACCTTTATTCAATTCAAAACCTTTATTGAGCTTCAACTAAATCGAAAAATCAAAGCTTTACACACAGACATGGGTGGGGAATATAAAGCCTTCTTGCCTTTTCTAACCAAGCATGGGATCCAACCACGTTTCAGCTGTCCATACATCCACCAACAAAACGGCATAGCTGAAAGAAAACACCTTCATATCACTGAAACAGGGCTCACACTATTAGCCCATGCCCATCTACCCTTGCAGTTTTGGCTTGAAGCCTTCACCACAGCTACTTTTCTTATAAACAACCTACCATCTGCCAAATTACATAACCTCTCCCCATTTGAACTCTTATACCACAAAAAGCCCAATTACACCTATCTCAAAACATTTGGCTGCTCATACTTTCCATACCTTTGTTTCTATTCCCTTCATAAATTCAATTTCCACACATCAAAATGCATTTTCCTAGGCTATAGCCCTGTCCATAAAGGTTACAAATGTCTCACCAGCAAAGGCAAACTTCATATCTCTAGGCATGTTGAATTTAATGAACTTGACTTTCCTTATCCTACCCTTTTTCCCTTCGACACCTCTACAGCCTCTTCCCCATCTCCCAGTCTACCATTATCTGTTTTACAACTTGCAGTTTCTCCGCAACAATTTCTTCATCCTAGGCCATCCTCAAGCAACTCTCTTGTGCAAGAATCGCCTCATGTTCCTTCTCACTCCACAACACATCCTTAGGTATTCCCTACATCTCCTGATCTTCCTCTTACTGCTACCTCTTCCTCTCCCTACCTGCTTCACCTACTTCGGCATCTCCACATACTTTACCCACTTCCTCTTACCCTGCTGTCCACAATGCTCCTCCTACACTTACCTCTACCCATCCTATGCAAACAAGATCTAAAAGTGGCATTTTCAAACCCAAAATCTATTCTACCTCCCTTCATTCTCTCCCCTCTGCAGAACCAGTCATTATTGATCAAGCCCTTACCACTCCAGTCTGGTATAATGCTATGTGTGAAGAAATATCTGCTCTCCAAAAAATCCAGACATGGACCTTAGTACCCTATGATCCCTCTATGCACATTCTAAGCACTAAATGGGTTTTTCGAACCAAGTATGCTTATGATGGTACTATAGCTAAACACAAGGCCCGTCTTATGGCCAAAGGTTTTTCCCAAACCCCTGGCATTGACTTCTCTGATACTTACTCTCCTGTGGTTAAAGCCTCAACCATTAAGGTAGTCCTATCCCTTGTTGCCTCCCACAATTGGAGCATTCAGCAAATAGACATTAACAATGCCTTTCTAAATGGTGACCTACATGAACTTCTCTACATCTCTCAACCTCAAGGTTTTGAAATTCCCTCTCTCCCTAATCATGTCTGCAAACTCTCTAAAACCCTTTATGGCCTGAAGCAGGCCCCAAGGACCTAGTATCATAAACTCTGATCTGCTCTTCTCCAATGGGGTTTTCACAATTCCAAAGCTGACACTTCTATGTTCTATCTACATACCAATGGCACTCTCCTCATTCTCTTGGTCTACGTGGATGACATTCTCATCACAGGCAACAACACATCACAGATACATTCAATTATCACGAAACACAGTACACAGTTTGCTCTCAAAACCTTGGGCAATTTACATTACTTTTTGGGTTTTGAAGTTTATAGAAACAACACAGGCTTATTTATATCTCAAAGTGGATACATTCGGACTCTACTTACCCAAGCTAATATGATGCTTTATAAGCCTTGTTCCACTCCAACCTCCACCGGGATCAAACTGTCTCGCCACGACGGTCTGCCTTTTACCAATCCTTCTCTGTATCGCAGCCTGGTTGGTGCTCTCTAGTACCTTTGCAGTACTATGTTACCTGAAAGGCACCTTCGATCTTGGGTTATTGTTTCGATCGTCGTCCTCTCCTCTTGATCTTCAGGCGTTCAGCGACTCTGACGGGGCCAGCTCTCCCGACGATCGTAAATCCACCAGCAGTGGCTGTGTCTTCCTTAGAGGCAACCTTGTTTTCTGGAGCTCTAAGAAATAGAAGGTGGTCGCGTGATCCAATACTGAGGCTGAATATCGAGCCCTCTCTCAGCTCTCTACTGAAGTCCTCTGGCTCACCTCACTTCACTCTGAGCTTGGGCTCCAACCTCCTCAATCTCCCATTCTCTAGTGCGATAACAATGGCGCCAAATCTCTCTCCCACAATCCCGTGTTTCATGCCCGCACCAAGCACATAGAGATCGATGTCCACTTTGTGCGAGACAAAATCGCCGCCGGTCTCCTGGAGGTGCGGTATGCCCCCACTGCTGACCAGCTCGCCGACTTACTCACCAAACCTCTCTCTGCCGCACGGTTTCAAGAACTGGCTTTCAAACTCAACCTAGTTCCCAATCCTAGGTTTTGTTTGAGTGGGGGTCTAAAGGATTCTGCCCACTGACCTACGTCCTTAGTCCAGAAGATTTATCCTGGGCCCAGTATCATCAGCACTCCTACAAATAACACACAACTCCAGTCTACCACTACTCCCTCTACTCTTGCTCCCACCGAAGGCAATCCTTCCCAACAAACTTCCAGCTGTATATAACCAATTTCTGTTATGTCAGTAGTAAGAATAATATCCTGTACTGTAGTACATTTAGTCTGTATATAATACACTCGACGCAAATAAAGAAAGCAAGCAGAAAGGTTTACACATCATATTCTCTTCTCTTCCTTTCTCTTCACGCAGCACCCTTTATATTATTCTTATTTGTTTTGTCAAAATTTTTTATATTGTCGTTTCCTAAATACATTAAATTTTAAATCAATCGAACTTATTTTTTAAGTTATGGAAAATTTTTCAAATTTACTAATACTTAATTCACTCTTTTAAAGTACCTTTAAGAACCAGCACAAGGCATCATGATTGTGCTCAAGGTGGATGGCTCCACTTCTATTATTGATGATAATTATATATTAGATAAAACTTAAAAATAAATTACTTTTAATTAATTAAATTTATTTTAATTTTTATATAATATTTGCTGATAAATTACCATTAAAAATTATTTTATTTTATTAAATAAATAATTTGGAATCAAAATTTATTTATATTTAAAATAGAATTATTAAATAAAATAGAATTATTCATACTTTTATTAATAATGAATTTTAATTTATTAAATATATAATATTAAATTAAATTATTTATAATTCTTATTAATAATTAATATATTAAATAATAAATAAGATAGCTAGTTGATAGTAAGTTAGATTATGAAAAAACTTAAACAGAAAATAAAAATTACTTTTTATAGTTTTATAAATTTTGAAAACTAGAAGAAATGAATGCTAAAAACAAAATTTAAAAATTCAAATAAACAAGCTTTTTTATTAAATTTGAAAAAAAATATAAATAGAAATAGAAACAATCAAACTTGAATTTGTAGCTTAATCACTTCTTCTACTCGTTCAAATCTTTCTAGTACCTTAGCATTCTAGAATGGGTATGATTCAAGCAGGAGTTAGTAACATAAAAGTGAATACTTTTTTTTTGAAGTTAAAAGAAATTATATTAAAAACACAAATCGATGTACACAATCCTCATCGAGGATACCACCGTCAATAATTACCCTACATTACACAAAAGTACAGCTCTTATAAGAAAAAGGATTAAATAAATCACCGCAATCTGACCTCATGGTTGAGAGCGTCTTGTATTTTGTGAGCTAAGAGAGTCTCTCTAATCAAGTTAACAATTACCTCAGCAAGTTCAGATTGATACTTCTCCTCATTCTTATAAATTCGCCTATTTCTTTCCCTCCAAAAATAGTAGATAGCCAACTGAAAAGAAGTCTTGATAAATATACCATCCTTGTGCCCTGGCGTAAATCGAATGATAGATTCCAATACCTCTTCCCAAATAAAAGAGAACCTAGGGGGGATGAATCAAAGATAGAATTCTACTCCACACTGATTTGTTATAACTACATTCAAAAAACAAATGATTACTCGTCTCATTCATAAGCTTACATAAGACACATAAAGGATCATAAGAACCAAACCAGCGATCTTTAGTTCTTACGGGGCGCTTGGTTCACAGAGAGGAATGTGAATGGGAATGGGAATGAATATAGTAAGGAATGGGAATAGGAATGAATATAGTAATTATGATCGTTGGTTAAGATGAAGGAATGATTACCATTACCATAAATGGTGGTTGGTTTGTTAAAAATGTTAGAAATAAAAAATTGTTAAAATTTTGTTTTATATCAAAATTTAAATATATTTTAATTGATTATATTTAATTTATGCACCTTATTTACAATGATAAAATGTTTAAAATCAAGTATTTTGCAGTATTTCCTTTTAGATAGCTCTTGAAGAAAAAGATGTTATAATATTTTCTTGCATCAACATATCACTAGTTACATAATATCCTCAAAATATAATTTAATCATCCAAAATAAATAAATACAATTCATCGATATAACCATAATAACCACCATTCCATTGTTATAGTAAAATCAAGTAACATAGTTTAATACAATTTACATTTTAAGGGGGAACAAAATTAACAAAAGTCTCTATTTTTTCTATTCTAAAATGAGCAGTAAGGTTTTTATTGGTGCACTCTGCAAATAATATAAAGTAAACTGAATGGGGGGGACCCAAGTATTATTGTGAATTGCGGAGGCAACGAAAAAGAAGAACCTCACCGTGTGCAAAGGTCAGGTTAGTAACACAGTAAAGATCTGCAAAAGCATCAGGGAGGGACTGTGAAAAAAGTTATTGGTTATGCCAATGAACAAGGCTTAGACCAGAACATGTTATTCAGGTTTACCTAGAGAAGTTCAGATACTTGTATTAACAATGATAAACTAACTAAAAGCCTAGGTACAATTTGAAAGAACGTATGAAATAGACCTACGCAATACGCAATTTAAAACATACTATATCCTTATAACAATTCATAAGATTGAAGAATTATCATGTCAAGCACAACATACTCAGAACCAAGCACTGCACCCTACCATAAAAGCAGGATTTTCAGAAACAATGGATTCTGAATCAAACTGAAAAGAAACTCTGAAAAGGAACATAAGTGAGCACAATTCTAAGAATTTGAAATGAGAAGCAGATCCTAAATACTATTTCAATTCTCAAATAACACATCAGTATTTAGTATATACTATAAGCAATTTCCCATTTACTTAAGAAATACAACATCTCAAGATTCTCATCATAGCCACATGTCTCAAATAACGCATTCATTAATCAATAAATTTTCACAAGCTCCAAATACAAGTGGTGGATGTTGGCAGTGAGGCGCGGTAGTGTGAGGAGTGGTAGTTCAGAAACAACAAAAATTGGTCAAGAACTAATGCAAACAGAAATGTGAGGAGCGGAAGTGATGAGTTGGAGGGCTGGACGTTGGTGACAAGTGTGATGAGCTAGAGATGGAGAAAAAACACAGATCTAGTGGTAATTCCATTGATGCATTGATGGTGTCAACAACGGAGGACAGACCGACAAATGAGAAGCAGTGATTGAGTGAGGAGGACAGTGATTGAGAATTTGAAATGAGAAGTAGATGCAATATAGTACCAAAGATTTGCTCGGTAACCCCTTTCCAGTAGAATCATTAGGAGCTCCCTAAAGAATGTGAGGCTTCGTGGGTTGGAGAACTTCGTGGGTTGGAGATAAAAGAAAAGGCTTCGTGGGTTGGAGATATTTATTTATAACTCATGCGTAATTTTTCGTTTTCAGAAAAGGAAATATAGCATGATGATGAAGATGGAGAGGCATAGATAAAAGCTTCGTGGATTGGAGAGCTTCGTGGGTTGGAGATATTTATCTATAACTCATGCGTAATTTTCGTTTTCAGAAAAGGAAATATAGCATGATGATGGAGATAGAAAGGCATAGACAAGAGAAGCACTTGACTTTTGGGTTGATGCAGATGTTGCGGACTAGCTGAAATCGCAAATCCCTACAGCGACACTGATGGTGGCGATGCAGGTAATGCAAACAGAAGTGTGAGAGTCTTGAGGGTGTCTGACAAAATGAAAGGTCTCTATAAGATGAATCGTAGATAGTTGTGGAAAGATTAGAGAAAAAGCAAGAAGGTCAGATCACAAAAAGCCCGCCAAATATACGAAGGAATGACTCTCATTCCTTTCCTAATCGGGAGGAATGGAGTAAACCACCAAAATAAGGAATGATAATATTACCTATCCAATCATAACTCTTCACCAGGCATTATTTTTCATTTCATTCCCATTACCTTTTTCTCATTCCCCCCAAACAAGCATACCCTTACTCTAGTTAAGTCAGCATCACTTCTACTAACTTTTGTCAACATAACAAAGACGTTATTGGTCATTATAGCGGGTTCACCTAGTAACCAAAAAACTCTTACTTAAAGAGATTTATAATTTGATTTGATACTTATATTTCAATCCATTTTGGCCCTAAAATTACAAGACTAGTTGAGAAAACAATAAAGGAAATATAATCAAACCAATGTTATGATTACCGGATTGGACTTGTACCAGATTGAGTTTTGGTATGGTACTGTACCGGTACCAGTTAATACCAGATACCGTTTCGGGTAATTTTTTAAATTTATGAAATAGTCCCTGATTTTTTTTAAATTTGCAAAATAGTTCATTGTCATATTATACAGTTGTACTGTATATTTTTAACCTTGTCTCCAAAAACTAAAATAATAAATAATAATCACAATTAATATGAAATAACAATAATTTTCAGATATTTCACATATAAATAATAATCATAATTTATATGAAAAAAGACAATCATTATCGTACAAATATAAAATTAAGAACAATATAAAGTATTTAAAATTTTACAATTTCAATTTTCATTATATAATAAATAATAATTGCATCAAAACATCTAATAAAAAGAATAATAAATATTATTAACTTTCAAATTATTATAATTTACAACAAGAGTTCGTAATAAGGAAACAACCAAATAGAATTGAAACATGAAACAAAAACATATATTATTTAATTTATTATCAATTAAATATATTATATATTTGATTAATTAAAATTAAT
>JAOQMS010000005.1:42106455-42119738 GCA_027563885.1 Erythroxylum longipes | reverse complement strand
AGATATTTATTTATAACTCATGCGTAATTTTTCGTTTTCAGAAAAGGAAATATAGCATGATGATGGAGATGGAGAGGCATAGATAAAAGCTTTGTGGGTTGGAGAGCTACGTGGGTTGGAGATATTTATTTATAACTCATGCGTAATTTTTCGTTTTCAGAAAAGGAAATATAGCATGATGATGGAGATGGAGAGGTATAGATAAAAGCTTTGTGGGTTGGAGAGCTTCGTGGGTTGGAGATATTTATCTAGAACTCATGCGTAATTTTTCGTTTTCAAAAAAGGAAATATAGCATGATGATGGAGATGGAGATGGAGAGGCATAGACAAGAGAAGCACCTGACTTTTGGGTTGATGCAGATGTTGTGGACTAGCTGAAACCGCAAATCCCTACAGCGACACTGATGGTGGCGATGCAGGTAATGCAAACAGAAATGTGAGAGTCTTGAGGGTGTCTTGCAAAATGAAAGGGTTCTTCTATCAAATGAATCGTAGATGGTTGTGGAAAGATTGGAGAAAAAGTAAGAAGGTCAAGTCACAAAGATCTTGTCAAATATACGAAGGAATGACTCCCGTTTCTCTCCTAATCGGGAGGAATGGAGTAAACCCCCAAAATAAGGAATGATAATATTACCTATCCAATCATAACTCTTCACCAGGCATTATTTTTCATTTCATTCCCATTACCATTTTCTCATTCCCCCCCAAACAAGCATACCCTTAATCTATGTTTAATCACCAACCATAAAACTATGGAAGCCTTAGGACAAAGGACTTGTTTCCACACTATATCTCTCCACGGCACAGCTTCGACTAGTAATTTATGTGAATACCTGTACTCGCTTGAACTAAAACTTATGATTCTTGAATAGGGGTTGTCCACTTCCTTGTTAGGCTACTTACTTTGTAATTATGAGCGCTTATTGATGACCTTTACAAGGGGAAGAATAATGTTTTCTCTTGGGATGGAGAGGCTGAGATTGAGGGAATTGAGAGACAACAAGATTTGATAAAGATGCTCAGATAAGGGCAGTAGTTTGATCCGGATATACTATGTTAGCGAGTCCGAATCCAACTTTAACAGGAAAAAAAATGTCATTTTTATTGTTCTGATAGTTTTAAGTTTCTGACATCATTTGACTTCCAGGCTTGGTCCTTGGAACGTGCACATCTGTAGTTGTACAGATATGAAAAACCTCAATACTATGGATGTGGCATTCTCTTGTTTCACAACATAAGCCCATCCTACGTTTCGGTGATTCTCAATGAAATCCCAAGGATATAGACGCATGACTGGCTCCATATAGTTGATTAAGAATTAGTCCAATCTCTTTGCTTAATTCCCATTTAACCGGTTAGGTGAAATTTGTTTTATATTGATGAAATTCCTAATTTAGCTAACGTTGAACTTCTTAAATAATTTAATAGACTTGACCACCCTTGAGAGCGTCGGTGAAATATTTCGTGGAGTAGAAAGATACATCCTGTCAGAATCGATTTGCTAGGACTTGGCACTTCTTGAAGCAGAAGGAGCAGTCTACTATCAATGGTGGATGGACCTAACACGTGTCTCAATTTGTTATGACCCTCCACCTCATCTGCACAGTGAAAAATCATGAAACCTTATTTTTGACGACCAAGAAATTCAAGCAACTGGTCTTTGCATATGGTGGATGAAAGCAACGCAATTGGACTTTGCTAGGGGAAATCGTAACGCTTTCTGCTTTCATGTTTCCTTTAATTATAAATTCATATCGTGTATAGTTTTACTTATTTTAAAAATAATAAAATTATAATATAAGTCTACATTTTTCACCTTACATAATATCGGGTGTAGTTTCGTGTTTAAGTCCCTATGTTTAATTAGTCACAGTCGCTTGCTTGCTTCGATTCCATACACTATATTGTGTTGTCGGGAGAAATTTAAGGTATCTGAATGATTAATTAATTAATTAAACCTTCCTATTATGCATTTGGTGTCATTTCCAAGCTAAATTTGTGGTTGTTAACTGTCATCGGACCACTGGTCAGAATCTAGTTAAAAGACAAGTAATTGATTAGGCCGTATTAAACAAAAATAAATGTCTTGATCATCTAGAAAGGGAAGTGTGATGTTTAGCTAGAAAACCAACTCAGTTAAGCAGTTTACGGAAAATTTGCAGTAAGGTAGACCCGGAAAAGGTACATTCTGGCCTCGTATAATGAAGGGATTAATCATTAAAGTGAAAAACAGACTTTAACTTAGTCTAAATAAATGAATATTAAATTATTTTGAAATTTTTAATTTAGGTTTTTTGTGTCTCTTTTTTGTATTTAACTGAGAAAGAGAAATAACCAAAAAACACAATTAAAAATATACATTATTTTACTTTACTCAACTAAATAACATGCTAATTTAGCATATTGAAAGCTAAAATATAATAAATACTAATTGAAAATATACACGTTATATGTAAGAGTTTTAACTAAAATATTTGCAATTAATTTGAGTATAATAATGAACTTTTCCCAGGTTAGGCGATTCCGTAAGCAATGTCATAATCAAAGAGGGAAAAATAGTATACTTGGTAAAGCCAAAAAGGATTACAGCATAAGATTCGAAGTGGGTTAATCGGTTGATGGAAGCCCTCTATCGAAGTGACAAGCTGCAAGGTAGGAATGGTAAAGTAGAATCCTTGAAATGACTCCATAAATGCTCAGTCAAGTTAGCTTCTGATTAGTTTCTCTCACTGAGGTTTGAAATAGACGAAATAAGAAGTAAAAACGAAAAAGAAAGAAGAAAGGAAGAGGATAAGTTTTCGTATGTCCATCTCTTGCAAGTTGGCTTAATAACAAAGTAAAACGAACATGAGTTTGTGTAAGTGCATACGTTACTGTATTTAAGTCAATTGTTCCACGAAAATCAACTATTGTATATCAAGTGTTCCATGAAACAAAAACCTAAGTGAGAAAGAAAAGTTGAGGAATCCGACGCTTAGGTCCCCCCCCAACTCACTCATATAATAACTTATGACATATGGTTGATGCTTCCGTATACAAGTCTTAATTAGTCTCGATCTACCCACCAGATAACTACTTGATCCATTATATAGTAATGATGTGTTTGATTTTAGAACCTTTCTAGTTATTATATTGATTATATTAGTGATCAAATCAATTAAACCCGTTGGTTAGGTTGAGTGGTTTTGACTATTAATATGAATGTTCTGAAATGAGTTGCTTTTAACAAGATAATAATAATATTTTACTGAATGATGAATACAATATTGGCATGTCTTTCGAACGTTACTTGTATAAGACTAAGACTTGAGAGAACCCAGTTCAAATGCATAGTTGGATAGAATTGGGGGTCATATAAGAGCCTGTGAACTTCAAAATGTCCAATCAAAATTATAAATAACTAATGAATATGAGGTGATTCATTAATAAACAAAATTAAAATAAATTTGTTCAATCATAATTGAAAATTTTAATGAGATATTCAATTTTTTATTAAGAAACATGCATGTTTTAATGAATCCATTTGGAATAATCTTTTTTCTGAAGGATTGAAAAGAAAGTAAAAATGGCATTCCTTAAATGATAAACTTAAGAAATAAGTGAAAAACAAGTAAGAGCAAAAGATGAGCTGTAAAAGGGTATAGTGTCTAGTTCAAAAGAAACATCCATATTTGAAGTATTTTGAGAGACAAGTATTAAAAAGCTTCACAAGTAGTTCATTGACTGGAGAGCAAATCTGGACAGGTCTAGGAGACAAGTTAGATGGTACATCATTTCAACGTGCATCATTGGCCCTGGCCACCTTTCAACTCTTTCTCTAGTCTATTCTTTGGCTCAATACTTTTAGCATCTATTAATTAATTCGAGAAAGGGACTAACCTTGTAATTAAGTGAACAAAAACGAATATATAATTATACATTCATGTAGCATTCGATACCTAAAGCGGTAGGAAATAGTATAGTTTTGAATAGACAAATCTGATATTATTACTCGTATTCTCTTTTATTTTAAGGCATGCCGACAACTTCAGTTGGTCTACTTGTTCTTCTTTTCGAAAAGAATTACAGTACAGAAACAAAATAGAAAGCTAAAGCTGATAACAGTTGTCTTATGCTCACCAAGTACTTAGTTGTACCATACATGTGCGATGAAAACTTGATCGAGTAAATTGAAAAAAGGTAAAAGAGAAAGAAAGGAACACAAGATACGATGTGTTTTAGGCGTGTATGTGACAATTTTTAAACTTAATTACACATAGATGAAGAAAGAATGATATGCTGTTGGTTTAGAGTACGATTGATTTGTTATTGACCAACTTAGTAGGCATTAGGTGGTGACTAAGAAAACAATTAGAGAGTATTGGGCAAGCTTAGGTTTTAATTGAACAAGTTAAATTTAATTAGTTGAAATATATGGTTTGCACAAGGCCACCAAGAAAATCTTCAATCATCATCAGTCCATAAGAGCATACGGAGAGCAATAACCAAATCAATCTAAATGTACTGTATGCGCATCTTAGTATTACTTTGGAAACTCGACGTGTTTAGGCTTATTGAAGAAAATATGCAACAACAACATAGGCATACATATAAATATACATATTAAATATGAAATATCATTATTATCGCTTAATTTAATAATTATATTCTCACCATTAACTATGGATTGAACTATATCACTAAGAATCATTTCATTGCAAAGAACGGATTATAGAAGAATACAAGTCATTATATTGGAGACATAGTTTCCACAATTATATCATATGTTTCTCTTTAGCTATTTATTTATGCCATAAGATCCACACAGATCCAGCTGAATTAACATAGAAGGCGAGACATAGGCTAGATCGAGTTTGGCTCCAAACTCAAATAATTGATTCAATTGGTCAATCCGAAATAATTGGATTTATTTTATCAATAATTTGTTACTAATTCCAATTCCAATGCATTTTTAATTTACCATGGACTTTAATCTCTTACTCCTTAATCCTTTAGTTTGTTTTCATCAACACCCAAGTAGGATACAAAAACATTGATATTAGGTAAATCAAGTATACACCTAACTTATTTGTACGTGTTCTTGATTTTTGACAGAGTCGTCATTGTAATAAAATACTGTATTACTTTGCTGGTTTCTGTTCCCTTTTCCTATTTTATTTTCCTATGGATATTAAATGATTGATATCCCACGAGGCCTTAAATCAAATCGTTGAGGACCCAACATAGTTAGTTTCAAATTCTTTCGTCATAATGGCCGTCTAATGAGACATAAGAAGTTGAATTATTAGCTTTTAATTAAAGTAAATACGTGTTTTATAAATTAAAAAAAATTGAACACTGTACGCTTGCATGTGGTAATTAATTAATTGATAAGGCAACTGGAGACATGATGGGGATAAACCATAACTAAAGAAAATTATTAAATTGAAGACCATAGATGCCAAATTTTGAAAGTTCTAGTCAAAATTAAAAAGGGTTTTGCTACTTTAAATCTAATTATATTTCTAATAGATCATGTAGTGGTTAGAGTACATCTATAGTGAACGTATCAATGGGAAGAATACAAAGAAGAATTGGTTTGCCATCGTCACTATTCACTAGGCATTTATGATTGGTCACTTTACATACATAGCTTACGTGTCTAGGCCTTTATAGGGTCATCCAAAGTCTTTTCTTCCAAACAAAACACAACACATTTGAATGCTTAAAATGTGAAAGCTTCTACTACCTTTTTGCTAAACAAACAAAAAACAAGAATAAAAGAAAAGAGAAAAACACAATACTTTTTTCAATGTCTAGTTTGAAAAAAACGATATCTATATGACCATTGATTTTGATACAGCTAGGGTGCTTTTTTCCTTGTAAGATAACAATAAACAACCAAGGCTCTTTAATGTTTTTGTAAGGCCAATAGTTTTCAAAATGAAAGTTGTATTGCGATTAAACTAAATATAGGTAGGAAATGTGTTAAAAATGATGATTTTTATTTAAAATAAAGATGTATATTCTCAATGGGTGGAAAATAATAAATATATTTGAAATTTCATAAATAAAATAAATCTAGTGATGACACTATTTACATTTTTTTGTAATTGTTAGGTGTAAACATGAATTTAAAATGTTTAAAGGGTCACAAATGTGTGTGTGTGTGTGTGTGTGTGAGTGTGTGTGTGTGTGTGTAAGAAGATAATTAATTAGGGAAGAAAAAAGAAGAACATATATCTGTCTCTAGGAAATAACACCTCTTAGAGAGAAAGCGTTCAAGGCTAAAATAGCCTGTTGTCCTTAGTATAATCATGGGTTAATAGTGAGATAGACCACGAAAGAAGAAGGTTAATTCATTGTCGATGATGTCTAACTTCTTTAAATTTTTGAAATCGTCTAGAACATAGAAACTCGTCCTAAATGAACCTTCTATGGGGTTGAAAGGTGCGAAAGGGACAACTAACAGTGGATCAAGTAAGGATTTGATGTTAGGTCCTCTGTTAAGAGGTCAGGAAAAATTGGTAATGGTAGAAGCTATCATAACCCTCTTAGGAATAGCCTTTTAATGTTTTTTCAACCAACCCTAGCTTTGAGGTTTCAATTCCTTTAAAAATTGCTCAATGATTAAACATGTTAGATAAGCAATTGAAACTAATACACATAGTGTTTGCAAATGGAATTAGAATAGCTTTCACTTTGTCTATGAACTCCATGCCCAACACTACCTGTAAATCATTCATAGGAATAATAGAAAAATCTATAAAACCATACCACTCACCAATATATATCTTCACGTTCTTCACCACACTATACATGTTTTTAGCCTTCGAGCTCACTGTCTTGATCCAACCATTGGTTAGTGTGTACTTTATGCCTAACTGCTTGGCTTCTTCTTCCTTGATAAAGTTGTTCATAGCACTAATATCTACCAAAGCTCTCGTACCTTGTCCACTAATCTTCGTGTCTACGAACAATCTACCTTTCTTCTCATTTTTTGGGACCTCAAATTTGGCATTGACGACATGAAGGACTCCTAATGATCTGCACCTTCCTTTTGTTGACTTTAAGGTTTCTTCTTCATCAGGGGAAGCATTTGAGCAATTTCTTTTAGTAGTCACCTAACTTCTAGAGGTATGAATCTAGCTTACATTTTTATATGGAAAATGAGTATCTAGGGCAAATCCAATTATGGCTAACTTTACAAATCTACCAATGAAATGTTAGGGGATGGACTCTTTGAGTCATATTGCAAGTGTACTTGAACACCTTTATTCACTAATGAATGTATCACTCAACAGTCCATGGTCTCACATGCACGAATGTTAGTGGAAATAGTTGTAATGAAACCTACAGATGAATTCATTCCTATTGAGGACCCCAATGGTGTAATAGAGAGGTTTCCATTCCAATATCACTTTTTGCTTCTTAGGTTTCCATTCCAATATCACTTTTTACTTCCTTATTACACTATTAAGGATAATAGGTTTCTATTCCAATTTCACTTTTTGCTTCCTTGTTACACTATTAAGGACAAGAGGTTTATATTCTAATATCACTTTTTGCTTCCTTATTACACTATAGGGGACTCTATTACCAAAAGTGCCTTAAATTTAGGCATGGTTGCTTCTCGATTGTTCATCATAAAAAAACTTTAACTCCACTTAGAGGTAAAAGCCTAAGCAGAAGAAAAGTGTAATTCAATTTTGGACCATTAAAAATAAGCTAGTGTACCAGCCTAATGGAAGCAAGATGAGACTTATAAAAAGAAAGATCATTCAAAAAACAAGCAACTCATGACTAATGAAGAAGGATGGACTAAAGTACAAAGGAAATGTTCTTTTATGCCTCCTAGGAAAGCAGCAATAATCATTGACTAAAGGTGAGAAATGCATTTAACCACTTAGAGGAGGACCTTATTATATAATGCATTACCTATTTGAGAAATAAGGTTCAAGTGATTAAACTTTATAAAAGGGCATCTCAATCTAGGTTAATGGGAGATTCTATTTCCCTTTTCTTTATAATGCATATGGTAATTTGGAATAACATAGGGCTGCATAAAGAGATGAGACTTTTTCTATCTGATGTGGTAGATATCAATGTGTTGAAGGTGCATGAATGTTTCATTCTTTCTATTTAGATTATAAGTCTTATGATTTCTTTTGCAATTTTATTGTCATTTATAGAAGTAATGATTTAGAGGAGAGGTAGGCAATGTGGAAATATTTAGATTATTTAAAGCTCTTAATAATGAGTTACATGTTAAAGGTCGTATTAATGATGCCCTTATTTTAGAGTCTAATATTAAACCTTTGAAACTTTGTATTCAATTTGCTTTCCTAATGGAGTTATATGTTATGGGTTCTTACTATACTCAAAAAACAACAGGCAAAGAGTAGTATTTTTAGCAAAATAGATGGAACAATGGTAAATGGAGAGTGGATGTCTTCTTATGGTGACCTTTATGCAAAAATCATAGTTCCAAATTGTTCTAATCACTCTCCTATTTCTTTGCATTAACATTTTGTATCCTCCAAAATCTCCATAATCTCTATTTAGGATTATCAATTTTATGCCTAACCATGTATAATTCATGTATATTAGAGACGACTTGGAAGGATAATTTTGCAAGGAATAAATGGTATCAGATTTATAAGAAGCTAAAAAAGATCAAATTAAGCTTGAAACAACTTAATATAAGGGACGTTGATTATGTTACGCACAAGGACAACCTAACTAGAAAGAAGATTGATGAGGTACAGACAGCTCTATAAAGTGATATACATAATTAGTTTCTCCAACAACATAAAAGAATTTAATAGAAGAGTTGCATAAATAAAGTTATATTGAAGAAAGCATCTTCAGACATAAAACTAGGACTAAATAGTTATAATTAGGGGATTAAAAATATGCTTATTTCTTTGATGTAACAAAATAAAGACGATCGAGGAATAAAATAGATGTTTTGTTCAATGATAATAAAGTAAAGAGGAAAGGAAAAGTTGTTGTGCAAGAAGAGGCTTTATCTTTTTACAAAAAAAATGTTAGGTTATTCTACCTCTCAATTGACAAAGGTGGATGCAACTGTAATGCAACACAGGACAAAGCTCACACATATATAGCATATGATTTTATGTTGACTTGCAACTCAGGAAGATATTTGATGCTTTGAAGATGCATTGAAGACACCAAAGCTCTAGGTATTGATGAATTTAATGCTCTAATTTATAAAAGCACAACATGTTATTAAAGAAGATCTATGTTGTGTTGTTATGGACTTCTTTGAAAGTGGATGTTTACTAAAACAAGTTAATTGTACGATAATCACTCTTATGCCTAATGTACCTCAACTCTCTTCTACTAGATGTCTTAGGCATATTTTATATTACACCATGCTTTATAAGGTTATCTTAAAGATTATCACTAATAAATTGTAAAAGGTTATTAATTACTTGATTGATGAATCTCAATCAACCTTTATCTTATGAGATTTATTGTGGATAATATGTTATTAAGCCATGAAATAGTCAAGGGGTATGCTGGAAAACACTTATCTCCTATTTGCATTATCAAAATAGATTTATAAAAGGCTTGCTATTCAATAGAGTGGCTTTTCATCAAGCAAGTTATGGAGTATCTCAATTTCCTAATCGCTTTGTCAATTAGGTCATAAAGTGCATCATTACATTTTCTTACTTTATTCTAATTAATGGGGAGCTCAGAGTTACTTTTGTTGCTTGTAAAGGCATAAGACCAGGTGACTCTATACCATCTTTTTTTATTTTTAGCAATGGAGTACCTCTGTATATGAGTGGCCTTTTTAAATGACAATATGAATTTCAATTTTTACCCAAAGTGTGCAAGATTGGGCATAACTCATATGTTCTTTACAGATGATTTACTTTTATGTTGTAAAGGTGACATTGAATTAGTTAAGTTGTTAAATGCTTAATTTATAAAGTTATTTGAGATTTTTGGTCATTACGCTATTATCTCTAAGAGCTTAGTTTACTTTAGTGGAGTTGATAAAGATACAAAAGCTGAAATTTTGGATATGCTTGGATAGATGTATGAAAGCTTGCCATTTAAGTACTTTGGTGTGACCTAGTCAACCAAAAAACTTATGGTCTAACAATATTAGCCTTTTACCCATAAGATTGTAGCCAGGATAAAATTATGGACTGCTTAGTTTCTAACCTATACTGGAAGAATACAACTAGTAAAGTCAATCATTTTCAACTTACAAACATACTGGGCTTAATTTTTTTTCCCCTTAAAAGGATATAATTGGTTTTTGCAGGAGCTTTATCTTGGTAGGTCAAGCTAATGTTTCAAAAAAGCCTTGATCGCTTAGGAGAAGATGTCTTTGCCTACGGTAGTTAAAGGATTGAATATTATTGACTTATAGATTTGGAATTATACTACCATTATGAAGCTATTATGTGCTTTGGCTACAAAGAAAGATAAGCTCTAGGTTAGATGGATATATACTTACTATATCAAAAAAAAAGGTGCTTGTTGAACCATGGCTATCCCTACATAGGCATCTTAGATGATTAGAAAGATCATCAATGGCAAAAAGCAAACTATGAATGCAGGGTTGGTGAATTTTGTTTCTAGTGATAATTTTTCCTTCAAAATGATGTATGTGAAGCTTAGAGGAGACTTCTCTAAATTTGAATGGTAAAAAATTTTGTGTAATAACCAAGGGATGTCTAGTTACAAATTTATTTTATGGCTAGCATTACATAAGAGGCTTAATACTACAAATAGATTTATTAAAATGGGGATAAGATGCTCCTCAATCTATGTGATGTGTGGTCAAAAAGAAGAGACAATTTCTCTTTTATTCTTTGAATGTAATTTTACTAAAATCGTTTTGGAACAATTACTAACATTGCTGCAAGTTCATAGGCTTGCATGAAAATGGAGTTACGAGTGGAGAAGGGTGATATAAAATAGAGAGAAAAAGAACCCTAAGCATACCATTTATAGATGATATTAGCCTCTGCATTATATATAACATTTAGCTAGATAGAAATGCTCAAGTTTTTCATGAGCAAATTACCATAAAGAAAGCTGATAAAGAGAATCTTCCAGTAGGTTACAAGCAAACTGCTTACTAACTATAACTTTGTAAGGATGATTCAACTTTATAATTGGTATCCCTAGGCTATTGGAAGTGTTGCATTCATGCACAAATTTATTTGAATGGATGTAATTTTCGTTTTACTGTATCTAGTGTGTCTAGCATATGAAGCAGAGATATAACACTATCCTCCCTAAAAGGTGAGTGTTATTGACCCCTGATGCTATATAACCACCAAATTATTATAACATTTTTAGAGTTATAACTAGGAAGAGTACCTGGTTCTTGTGTATTCTCCTAAAAAACATTATACTCATCATTTTTTGGAAATTAATATAATTATTAATTTGCAAAAAAAGGCAACAGTTGAGCAGTCTTCTTTGATATCTCCAACTATAACTACTCTTTCCCTTTTATATGAATGTTATTCATTTTCTAATTATCTTTGTTAACTCTTTTTTTTATTAGGTTCTTATTCTTTAATGTAGTCTAAGCCATAGATTATTGGCTCCAACTACAAGCCTTTTTTAGTCTTGTTTTTATAGATAAAATTTTAATATTATGATTAAATTAAAGTTAATTCATATAGTACAAAAAATATGTTCTACTTTTTATTCTCATATGCAATTTTTGGTTAAATTAAATTTTAATTTTTCGAAAATAAATAATAAATAAATTCTTCTCTACTAGAAACACGAGTTTAACTTGTATACAATCAGATATTAAGCAAGCAAATGAAGCAAAAGATCTATAGAGTTATTGAAACTAGACGAGAGAGGCAAATAAAGCACTAAGATAAAGGAAAGAACTATAGAGGAGTAACTTGGAGGAGTTTTTAGCTTAGGGGAGCTTTTAAGGCTTCAAATAACCATACGATCCAACAATATGGAGTTGTTAATGCAACATCCCACTACTATAGGGTACGTTCCTGAAATTTTAGGAACATAACTGACGATAATGGTATGTTGGTGCAATAACAAATCTGACTTATACATGGCATCATCTAACAAAATCGAATATCGCTAACCTTGTTTTAAAGCATTCAGTTCATTCATTTATATAGCTTACACTGTTTCCATCAAACAAATATTTACAAAATCTTATACAGGTTCTAACAAAACTACAAAATAACAAAAATTATATCACTTCTGGTGTCAGCTGACAGACCTCCGAGTCATTTCTCTATCCAACAGAATCCTTAAGTCCTGACTAAAAACCTAGGCCTCCTGTCTCGTACCTGAAAAGCTACAGTGCAATTTTTAATGAGTTTTGCAAACTCAATGAGTGAACCATCATTGATGAATTCACCAAATCACATAAACACATCCCATATCTCACAGTTATTCAATCAGAACAGATAAGTATTTGTTCAGAAACTCACATAACGTGGCATAACATAAGGTTATTCATTACAGCTTTGCATATCGTTCAAGAATTGCAATCGTATTTGCAAGCTACATGCATGAGACTCGTATTCGTTCTTATTGTTGTGACTGAGCGCCTTTCACATACTTATACAAATTTTTGGCCCATAGGGCTCAATCGGAACAAATTCACGGAGCATAGCTCTACGTGCAAAACACATATATCACGAAGCAAAGCTCTACGTGGAAGCGCTTCAAACTGGCATCTCAAGTCACAACGCCTTTATCTGAGCATACATTTTATGAAATGCATCAAATACTGAATATGTCACATACTACAATCTTATACAAATGCTCAAACGAAGTTTTCACAGTCATCGGACCTAAGTCCGGCGTTCAACTATTGTTGAGAAACAATATCATTCAAAATTCATAACAAATCAGGGCACTTCCAATACATGATCACATAACAAACTCCTCAGACCTCAGGTCCAGAATCCAGAAACAACACACAAACAGTTCAATAATATTGGAAGTTCAACAAATCAAAGTGCATTCAAATCAAATCAATCCTAGGAAAACATTTAGGTTGACTCACAGTACGCTCCAAGAAGCTATTGCCTAGATGGTCCGACAATGTCCAACTGGCATCCGTTGTGCTCCTCTAAAACATACAGAACACATTCACAAATATCACATTTTGTACAAATGTACCAAGCATATCAATGTATAGAAAGTATGCACGATGCATGTTCAATGGCAATTCCAGGTATCCTTCCATCAGTTTCTTCACAAACTTCTCTCTCATATCAAAACTCATCTAAGTATAATTATACTTAGGTTTA
>JAOQMS010000005.1:42093651-42106355 GCA_027563885.1 Erythroxylum longipes | reverse complement strand
TTCAGTGGAGAACAGAAACTATAGTGAATTCTTCCAACTTAAACATAATAATACGTGGGTTCATTGCATGTCCTTCATGTGTGCTATTTGTCTCCACCGATTCACCATTTTTCATAATCGCAATTAGCCATTTATAAACCAATTTACCCAGAAAAGCCAATGAATGCATGTACAATCATATGAATGTGCAAAAAAATATATATGTCATAAGTATCTTATGTCTAACGTGCATTTATCTTAAGTCATATAAACTTCTCATAATTTATTGTTCTAGCCTTAACATAAGTAACGGGATGTTACAGTTAAACCCCTCATCTAAGAAGGTTGAGGGTAATTCCAACTTAGAGAATAAAGATTTTAAAGGAGCGTCATAAGAAAGTTTCCAACTTAGAAGGCTTGTAGGGATCTAGATATAGTCACAAGTACAAGCTTAGAAAGGTTGTAATACTCTTATTCGAGAGAGTCTATAAGAAAATTCCAACTACAGTTGAACTAAGCACTCATCCCAAGTGAATTGCTTAAGCAATGATAATCTCTCTAATCTAGCTGAGAATGAGTCTATGTAATGTTTGAGTCTCTTTTTTCACTTGTTCAAAGGTTACGATGTTTCTTTCTCTTTATATTTCATACAAATAATAACTTAAACTAAGCTTAAAAATGGTTTAATCATGTTTCTTTTAGCATTTGACCCCTAGGGATTAGCTTATCGCTTAAGGCTACGTTAGGTTTGTGCTTGACAATGTAGTCCGTATAGATTTATGCTCTGATTTCGTATGATGTTTGTGTAACTACAATGAAAAAATATATTATTCAATTTTTCAAGCATTGTTCTATAAAATTTGCATAGATTATTACCAGTAGAATCCCATCTAGTTTTATGCATATTTTTAATTCTATTTTTGATTACCAATTAGAGAATGAAAGGAAATTTTTGGTAAATTTCTCTTGAAACACACTAATTTCCTTTAAGGAAATTTTTGCTCAAGTATATTAAAGAGGGAAAAGCAGGAGCTGCTTATGAAAGTGTTAGAGCTATGTTTTAACGAAATGATTGAGTCATCCTTATTAGGATTGAGACTATAGTTAGGGATTTATTTCATGACTACTGAGAAGTGTTTATGAAAACAGAGTCAAATTCCATCCCTAATAATCTCCTTAACTTTAGCCTAAGAAGAAATAGAAAGTTGGAGTATGTTAAATTTAGGTAGCAGATAAAAAGGGCTTAAGTTATTCTAATTGTCAAACTAAAATTAGTTCTTCCCCCATTTTCAATGTAAAATTTAATTTTCTTAGAGATAACATTCTAAGTTTCGACAATTGGTTGATTATCCAAGAGTTATTAAGTTTATTTTTCATGTTCAAGCTATTCCCTTTGAGATAATTCCCATACATCCATTGGATGTAAGGATTCTTGGTCATTGTAGAGCCTCTAAATATTTTTGACAAGTAAGATATTAAATTTTACTTATGTTTAATCTATATATAGAAAACAAAATATATAATGTATGATAAAATATTAAAGATAATAATTTTGTTGTTAAAATAATATATCATTATCATCATTTTTATTAAGTACTTGATATAAAAATTTTACATACTCACATAAAACATAATGTTAGTTGATATGCAATGAGTTACATTAATTCATAAAGTAACATCAATAAACTTAAAATATTAGTTTTAAGAATTAATTTGCGTCTTTTATTAGTTACAAGACTTGTTTAAACTTTTCTTTCAAATATTATTCATGATAAATAGATAAATTTCTTATTCAAAGCAACATACAATCCCTATCCCATTCAAATTAAGAGCATATAGATTGTACAGTATAGTAAATTGAATTTTTGGGTTTAAAATAAAATTGAATTAGAGTTAGAGGTTCATTTTAAAAAACTAGGATTAAGTATGACTGAAACCTTTCTCTATCTTTATAACGTATTACTCCCCTTAGAATTTTGCATCACCTACACATTCCTTGCCTTGATAGTATTATAAAAACAACATAACAAGATCGTGATTAGAGAATTAAAAGAGGGCCCTAGTCTTTTTTTTTTTATAGGATTCTTTCTTGCAAAACACACTCTTTTTTTCAAAGCCTGAAACGCCCTGCACACCCTCCCCGTTTTGAGTCTTTTGAAATGACAATTTCCTGAAAGAAATATAAATTATACTCGACTGATAGTTGATACTGTCAAATGTTTAATATAAAGGATAAGGAAAAATGGATGTAAGTGAAATTTTATTAAATTAACTCCATATATAAATTTAACATTTTTATTATATAGGATAAGGTTACTTTCTATCCGACCTTTCCAAAAGATTTCATACTTGCATATAAATTTAGTACTGGTTGATGGAACTGCATTAACTGTTGCTATTTATTATCCAGAAAGCATAAAAAAATGAAATTGTATACTAATAAATTAAAGTATTGAATGTAACTTTACCAATAAGATTGGGGAAGAGATCCTTACCAATAAGATTGGGGAGCGATCCTTATAAAGTTTTTCAATAATTGCGATAATAAATTGAATTAGTTGCAGGACATATAAAGACGACACATTGGGACCCACAACTTCCGCCGGAATTTAACGTCAGCCACCGGCTACCGGTACCTATCTTTAAGAGACGGCCTTCAAGTTATATGAATAAGACACTAAGAGAGAAAAATTAAGAAATATTTGCGATGGTACTATAAAAAGGCATTGTCATCTCTCATTTTCTCTAAGCTCTTCGTTACATTTCCTCTGTTCGTAGTTTGCGTCCTTTCTGCTTCTGTTTTCCTCTCTGGTCATAGAAGCAGAACTAGTTTCATTGTTTGCTGCAAAAACAGTCATAAGAGAAAGAAAGGGGATTATTCGGAGTGGTTTGGTAGTTTTGTTTCATCAACCTCGCATTGCTTAAGGTTGGTTCTGTAATGTACACCAGTTTTTGATACGTTGAGACAGATCCATAGTTTGTTTTTACTTCTTCAAGTTTTGATCTTTATATTTAAAATACGTACATTACAGTCGTGTGTTAGGTTCTGGAGGCAAAGGACTGACATTCCAGCTTGCGTTGTGTTTTTTGCGTGTAGCAGAAGCAAAACCCACTGAGCTAAAAGAGTCATTCTTGCTCTTTTTTGGAAGGAGAATCTTTTAAACCCCATTTAGATCTAGTCTGTCGCTTTTAACCTTCTTACAAATCCTTGTTTGTTTGCTTCCCATTTGTATCTCCTCTGTTTTTGCACTGTTTTCTTTGGTATCATAAAGAAACAGACATTAATGGATCGGTTCACGTCAACAACTGTGATCCCCGACGCGTTTCAAGGAGCTAGAGATGACATATCTATGCAGTTCTCTATCATTTGGGACCAGATCAAAGCACCATTGATCGTGCCTCTACTGAGACTTGCTGTTGGTATTTGTCTGATCATGTCTGTGATGCTTTTCGTCGAAAGGGTGTACTTGGGGGTTGTCATTGTGTTAGTGAAGCTTTTGGGTCGAAAACCAGAGAAGCGTTATAAGTGGGAGCCTATAAAAGATGACGTAGAGTTGGGCAACTCTGCTTATCCTATGGTTCTTGTTCAAATCCCAATGTACAACGAACGAGAGGTCCTTTTCTTTGCTCTGTCTGGTCTCATCTTTGCACGCCATGTTGTTTTATGCCTTTTCAGGTGCCTTTTCAGTAGAGAAAAAAATTTGGTCTCTTCTGGGTTTCTTCTAAATCCATGTTCGTCGTTCATTTTCACGCAGGTTTATCAACTCTCCATCGGAGCTGCCTGTGGTCTCTCATGGCCCTCCGATCGGATCATAATTCAAGTCCTTGACGATTCAACGGACCCAACTATCAAGGTACATATTCATTTAATAACAATCTCAACCCCAAACTTTAACAACTTGAACATATATTTAATGGTCTTGCAGAAGGAAAAAAAAAATCCAACCCTTTTGACCTAAACCCCATTTCTAGCCACTTTTAATAAAAAAAGGTCTTGGTGATCTCGGTTTTGCATGGAAATTGATCAATGCAGGACATGGTTGAGCTAGAGTGTCAAAGATGGGCAAGCAAAGGTATAAACATAAAGTACGAGACAAGAGATAACAGAAATGGTTACAAAGCTGGGGCTCTTAAAGAAGGCATGAAAAAAAGCTACGTGAAACATTGCGACTACGTAGCCATTTTTGACGCAGATTTCCAGCCTGAGCCCGATTTCCTCTGGCGCACCGTTCCCTTCCTAGCCTACAACCCCGAATTGGCTTTGGTTCAGGCTCGTTGGAAATTCGGTAAATCTCACCCTCGTCGCGTTTTAACTCAAAAGTCAATTAGTTTAATTAGTGCTGAGTTTCACTACTTTGAAGAGAACTGTCGGTGGGTCTGTTTCTTCAAGTGGTGGGTACTCGAGGAGAGGATCCTACCTCGTGGATCATCAGGGTCGAATCCTGGGTGTCCACTTCCTTAATGAACACGTGTTCTATTTATGTCTGCATTGTATTAATATGGACCCACTTGCTAAACTGCCCCCAACTGAGCAAATTATATAAAAAGCTGAAGGTGACTTCTTGTTGGTATGCTTGAGTTTATTACTTTTATTTTGCTGGACTCTCGTGGACCACCAGTTACGTCAACCGTAATTTGTAATCACTAAAAAATTTTTAGGTGAAACTTTTAAGATCTGTTTTAAAAATGTTTCACAATATTCGAAGTTTCCTTTTGATTAGAATTATCGTAGGTCATTTTTTGTTTGACTGTGAGATAGTTTATACAAATTGCTATTCATCCCTGTCACTGTCTACCACTATTAACCTTCAAATGGTTTTCATGGGTTGTGAAATCTGTTGCCATCTTTTTTTGTGACGTGGCAGTTCTTTCCGGGTTGTTTTTGCAGTAAATTCTGATGAGTGCTTGATGACAAGAATGCAAGAAATGTCATTGGATTACCATTTCACAGTGGAACAAGAAGTGGGTTCCTCCACGTATGCCTTCTTTGGCTTCAACGGTAAAAATCCGGGGTAGCCGTTTGTTTCCCAATTCACACAAGAACTAAACTTAATTGACTGGACTTAGATAAAATTACTGTTGTTATGTTACAGGGACAGCAGGTGTATGGAGAATTTCTGCGCTAAATGAAGCAGGGGGATGGAAGGATAGGACCACAGTGGAGGATATGGACCTAGCAGTCAGAGCTAGCTTGAAAGGATGGAAATTTGTGTACATTGGTAGTCTCAAGGTAACCTAATCCAATCTAATCTAATCATATGCATACATTTCAAGATTCTTAAAATTGGCAACTGTTGTTCTTAAAAAAAATTGATTAAATCATCCAAAATTTAGAGCTAGAAGTACAATTAGATCTATACTTTAGAGTAAGCTCTATAAGCTGTTTTCAATATTCACCAGCTTTATCAAAGCATCCTCCACTGTTTCAAATGCGTATCCATTTTTGCACTAGAAAATCTCCTAATCGTTCCAGCGCATTAAAAGGGATTCTTGCCTTCTGAATCTATCAATGCTTCACTGTACATGGTTGGTCAGCCTCTCCAAATGTTCAACTCTGCTAATTCATTTAATACTTAAATAAGTAACCACCAAGTTCCAATTTCGAGGTTCCTGCTTATATTAGATTAAGTAACAACAACATTGAGACAAAAAGTCGTCCTGTATTTAACTCCAGGGGCTGCAGGTTAACAATTTTCTTATAGTTGCATATTTATACATTTGTGCTGTTAACATAATTACTTGAACAGGTGAAAAATGAATTGCCAAGTACTTTGAAGGCCTATAGATATCAACAGCATCGTTGGTCCTGTGGTCCTGCCAACCTTTTCAGGAAAATGTTAATGGAGATCGTGAAAAACAAGGTTTCTGTTTCTACCCCATTTCCAGTCTCGGGATAAAATTCGAAATATAGAATGAAAATTGACATCTTCTTTTCTCTCGCAGAAAGTGGCATCGGGGAAGAAGGTCCACGTGATTTACAGCTTCTTTCTGGTCAGGAAGATCGTAGCTCACATTGTTACGTTTATATTCTACTGTGTTGTGATGCCTGCGACTGTTCTGGTACCTGAAGTTGAGGTTCCTAAGTGGGGGTCTGTTTACATTCCTTCCATCATTACTATTCTCAATGCTGTGGGAACACCAAGGTCCTAATTTCTTCTTTTCTTTTGTCCTAAATTCTTAAATCAAAATGTAGCTACGCCTTTTTGTTTAGTTGTTAAGCTCTTATTTCATATAAATTCGCCAACTTTGATCCTTTGAGGCTACAATTGGTTCAATTTGATGAAATTTCCAAGAATTGGTCTCGGCAGATCGCTTCATTTGATGGTTTTCTGGATCCTCTTCGAGAATGTCATGTCCCTTCACAGAACTAAGGCGACTTTCATTGGCTTGTTGGAGGCTGGTAGAGTCAATGAGTGGATTGTTACAGAGAAACTAGGCGATGCTCTCAAGATTAAACCCACAAAAGCCCCTAGGAAACCTCGATTCAGGTTTGGAGAAAGGTAATAATTTGAGACTTGAATCCTTGCATCTTTCTTCAACGCTGCCCAGAATTTTAATAGTTACATGAACTTAATCGAGTTACACCAACACTTGCATGTTTCCTTTCTGTTACGAATGTTACAGACTCCTTTTGTTGGAGCTTGGAACTGGAGCTTACCTCTTCTTTTGCGGTTGCTATGATCTTGCCTTTGGGAAAAACCACTACTTCCTTTACCTATTTGCGCAGTCAATTGCTTTTTTTATCATGGGGTTTGGATATGTGGGTACCATTGTCCCACACTCTTAGTGGGAATCTTGACGAGCAACAGTTGACGATATTGTTTTGGAAATTCCTCGACGAACACTCGGCCCATTTGCTGCTTCAGCCTCAGGATTTGCAGTGTTCATATAATGGAGTCTCGTGCTGTGTATCTTTTGTATAAAAACTACTGTAGAAAGTCGATTCTTTTACATTGAACAAATACGTTCGAGTGCATTACTTCAGAAAGACGATAGTTTTCTCTTGTTAATAGTGCAAGAAACTGCAAAGGGACTTTGTGTTGCTTCAGGATTTGGTATACAGAGGACATAAGAAGCTGTGGTGGATGTAGCTTCAAGGTTTTGAAATCCAAATAGATATGTTTGAGCAATTGAAAATATTGAAATTGGTTGTAATTGTGAGATACTGTAGCTTTTTTGGTTTCCGTAGTTTCCCTTGTTCGTGTTTGCTGGCTTTGGTTTCACAGGAAATAAATTGATCGAAATGGCTTAACTGTCACATTTCTTTTCAATTCACTCTCTTCTTCTCCCACTCTCTACTCTCTACTCTCTTTCACATGCTAATCGATCTCACAGGTTTATACTTGGCTTTAGGAGTACAAGTAAAGAGTTGTCCATTGTCGTTTAACAGGAGTGTTAGTGGACAGAACAGCTTAACCTAACCTTTTAGTTGACTTTAACGGTGTAGAAAGCAGATGGACAATCTGGAGACCTCAATGCAGCATAGCAACGTACAATCTTTCTGGAATGTCTAATCCTGGAAACCATTACGCAGAGACAGAACTCTAAGTGCTATGACAATCTTATTTTTGTGTTTGATTCATATTGAAGAGTTTATGAAAAAGAAAACAGATATTCTTTTAGATGTTTTTGGGTGGACAAATCCAACACACAAATGTATATCAAGATTTGTCTGTTTTTTAAAATAGAAATTAGAGGTAAAAACATGCGTTACAACATGAGTATGTTGGCATAACAAAAGATTGTTTATAAGAGGGATATAGTTAGAGATACGAATGTAATAAAACTCGTATCCATATTTTAGAAATATACGGTAAAATATATGATATAGGACATGACCTTGTCCTAGGTTGTGTTTGTGATAAACAACCTTATGCATAAACACATTTTTGATGAATTTCAAAATCTAGGACACTATATCTTAGCTATGTTTATGATAAACATGTAAATTTAATCTTTAACATTTTAAGCAATATTTCAAGCTTAGAATTCGCTCAAGATCATTTATGACACAATTGATTCAACACCTTCAAACGTTAATATTCATGCTATAAAGAAAAGAGAGAAATGATAACCTTGATCCATGCTTAATATGTGTAATCCTTTTTTGATCACAAATACCTTTTCTACTCAAAAGCTTTATCCACTCTCGCCTTCTTCCTTTCTTCGTTCTTTTCAAAGGTGAAAAAACGTAAGTTTCTTTAATATCTGTTAACATTACTTGATTGAAGGGAGAGGGAAGAGTTTTATTAATTAACCCTAATGATTCTAATTTTCTTTACAAGCCCAATAACTATTATTTTAGGCTCACTTCATATTAGAATCAAATAAAGTAATATAGGTCACACTTTATGATTATTAAATTAATCTAAAAATATCCCACTTAGCCTATATTACGACTTGCTAATCCAACAGCACAAGTGTGCATCATATATTGAATCTATGAAGCTATCAAATTTGAATGAATTGAAATAATGGGATCATGGTGATTACAAGTCATCTAACGACATGATTTCTTCATGTATCACGCAATCATCTGAACTCAAATAACTGTAATTGAGAAACACTCTGATTCTCAACTTCTCAAAACATAATTTGTCATCACAATAAAATAATGCATGTACACAACATAATGTGACAACTAACAAATAAGCAAAAACATAACATTATTTGAATTCATAAGTATCAAAACAATAATAGCAATTTTCCAAACATACATACATACATAACATGATATCATGCTAATAAGGACTTATCTATAATGCCTATCCTTTTAACATGGCCAATAAATGTTTTAGGCGGTAATCTTTTAGTTAATAAATCCGCTATCATTAGATCAGTTCTAATAGACTCAATTGACACTTTATATTTTTGCACTTCTTCTTTGACTGACAAGTATTTTGAATACATATGTTTAGCACCTTTAAAATACTTGTCATTTCTAGAAAAGAAGACGGTTGCGAAATTATCACAATAAATTCTTAACTGTCTAGTTATATTGTCGACAATACTTAGCCCTAAGACAAAGTTCCGCAACTGTAATGCTTAAATAATGGCCTCAAAGCATGTCACAAATTCAGCCTCCATAGGGGAAATAGCACTAAAGGACTGCTTTCCACTTTTCTAAGAAATTGCCCCTCCTACTATTTGGAATAGATAACCAAAGCTAGATTTCCTTGAGTCTACACAACTAGCATAGTCTGAATCTGAATAACTGATCATTTCTAAGTGATTTGATTTCTTATATGTGAACATGTAATCTTTGGTGCCTTATCAATACCTAAGAACTTTTTTTGAAGCTTTCCAGTGATCCAATATGGGATTACTCTGATAGCGGCCATTTTAACAGCAAAATTGATAACCAGTCGAGTGCAAGTCTGAATATACATCAGACTCCTAACTATAGATGCATTGGGAATAGATTCCATTTGCTTTTGCTCCAAATCATTCTTAGGACATTGCATTTTACTAAATTTATCCCTTTTATGAATTGGAATTACCTTTGCTGAGCATTTTTTTCATCCTAAATTTCTCTAATACTTTACTAATATATCCTTTATGAGACAATCCTAACAATCATTGTGTTCTGTCATAGAATATTTCTATTCCAATCATATAGGACGCCTCACCCATATCCTCTATTTCAAAGTTATTAGAGAGAAATTTCTTTACAGAATGTAATAAGCCCAA
This sequence comes from Erythroxylum longipes, assembly GCA_027563885.1. Classification (NCBI taxonomy): domain Eukaryota; kingdom Viridiplantae; phylum Streptophyta; class Magnoliopsida; order Malpighiales; family Erythroxylaceae; genus Erythroxylum; species Erythroxylum longipes. The sequence goes on along the minus strand of JAOQMS010000005.1, from coordinate 42,096,686 downwards.
ATCATTAGTAGCCAAAAGAATATTGTCAACATATAGTACCAAAATAATAAACTTATGCACACTAACCTTCATATAGATACACCTATCAACAATATTCTCTACAAAACTATAAGAGGTAATGGTATCATTGAACTTAAGATACCACTGTCTGGAAGCTTGTTTCAAACCATATATTGACTTCTTTAATTTACACATCATATTTTCCTTTTCCGCAGCCATAAAACCTTCCGGTTGGTCCATATAAACTTCTTGTTCTAAGTCACCATTTAGAAAAACGGTCTTTACATCCATTTGGTAAAGCTGGAAATCATAATAAGCTACCAATGCCATAACAATTCTTAAAAGTCCTTCTTAGAAACTGGAGAGAAGTTCTTTTTAAAGTCAATGTCATACTTTTGAGTATAACCTTTGGCTATAAGTCTGTCTTTGTTCCTTTCAATATTACCTTTCGAGTCCCTTTTGGTCTAAAAGACCCATTTACAACCTACTTGCTTTGAGCCTTCAAGTAACTCAACTAGTTTCTAGAATTGATTATCATCCATAGATTTTAACTCTTCTTTCATAGCACTGAGTCACTTGTCAAAATTGTTACATTTTACGGCTTCTTTAAATGAGACTGGATCCTTAGTAATGCTTAAATCACACTCGTGCTCAAGTGAATACACCACATAATCATTTGATATAGTTAGTCTTTTCTCCTTTATAGACCTTTGCAATATTATTTCTTGTGGTATCACTTGATCATTTGTGACTTGCACATCATTTACTAGTTCATTATTGACATTCTCTTCTTATGGGTTTGGAATATTAGCTTATTGTTTCCATATGTTGCATGACTGTGATACAATAAGAGGAACAACTACTTGAGAAGAGACACTGTATGAAGGATTTTCCACCTGAGTTTCTCGAATATCCACCTTTCGTGGTTCCCCACTCCCACTAATTATCCCATTTTTAATAAACCTAGCATTACCAGACTCAATTATTCTTGTACCATGGTTAAGACAATCAAATATGTACCTATGGACTTTTCTCGATAATTGATGAAGTAACCACTAATAATATAAATCCTCATTTCTGATGGCTAATCCCAAACATACAAGTGCCTCAAGCTGGGTTTCTTACCTATCCACAATTCATAAGGTATCAGAGGAATTGTTTTACTGGGAACCTTATTACGTAGATATGTAGCTATCTTTAATGCATAAATCCCTAAAGATAAAGGTACATTAGTGTAACTTAACATACTCCTAACAATATCCATAAGAGTACGATTCCACCTTTCAGCTACACCATTATGTTGTATTGTACTGGGCATTGTATACTATGCACAAATGCCCTAAATTTGAAGAAATTTTGCAAATGAACTTGGACACTGTTTATTCTCATCATATTTACCACCTTTATCAAACCTTATGACTTTCACTTTTCTATTTAATTGCCTCTGTCATGACCCGAAACTACATTGAGCATATGACAACCGCTGCATACCCAAGCTAAGGATACTCACGGTACCCTTAACCCGATTATGTAAGGCTAACTGAATATCTTAAAAAAACATTTAGACAACACAATGACTGTATTTTGAAAATCCCAAAACTTAATTAAAACACCTCTAAATAAGTTTTAAACGCACTTCTATATTCACATTAAAACTCTATTGCAACTTCTGGACTTTTAGGTCCACTCAAAAGTAATCTCAACGACAATACAAAAGGTTCATACATAAGGTCATTTACAAATCATAAGATAGTCAAGAGTTAATTTACAAAATTATAAAGTATATCAACATAATCATGAGCCACTATACAACAAAAGTACACAATAGAGACTACCCATGTGCGGTGATACCCTGAAAATGTCAAAAGACCGCACGATCCACTCAGAGCTTCAAGCTTACCAAATTAACCTGCATAGTTGGGAAGCAGAGGGCTGAGTACACTACAAGAAAATCATAAAATAGCGTCGAAAATATATCGACAGAATAAAAACCGTAGCTATTTACCGACGGAATACAAATGACCGTTGGTAAATACGTCATCAAAGTTTAGATATAGCGATGGAAACAATTGTCGTCGGTAAAACTAGAGGGAAGGAATTTCGCGCAAAATCTCTGACGATATATAGCGACGACGTAACCAGTACCATCAGTAAAAATTGAAGGAATGCTTCCCGCAATTAAATAGCTTCGGACATTTACTGACGAAAAATGTTCCGTTAGTGATTTTGGATCAACGTCTGTTATTTACCAACGTAATAGCGTCCGTCGTTAAATTGATATTAAGATTACCAACGAAAAATATTTTCCGTCACAAAATTAGGCAGCAACACGTTCCGGTTAAATATTTGATGAATTTAAATAGTGACAGAATTTAAATTCTATCGGTAAATGTTGATTGGTTAATAAATAAAACGACGTTGTTTGGTTTAAAACCAAACGACGTCGTTTCAGTCTTCTTCTTTAAGTAGACAAAAACCCTCCCCCTTATTTTCTTCTTCTTCTCTCCTCCGTCGGTTTCCTCTGGTTTTGGGCGATTTTCTGACATTCCACCGCCGTTTTTCGAGCGACGACGTCGTTTCAGTCTTCTTCTTTAAGTCAACAGAAACCCCCCCCCCTATTTTCTTCTTCTTCTCTCCTCTGTCGGTTTCCTCTGGTTTTGGGAGATTTTTTGACCTTCCACCGCCATTTTTCGAGCATTTTCTGGCCCATCGTGCGTCGTTTTTCAGTAAACTCTATTGGGTGTATTTTTCTCCAAAAAACGCAAGTTTTGTACATGAACCGTGGATGTTTGGGTGATGGATTTTTATGTGATTATTGTTGTTGTATGCCGTTTTTTGTGTCATTGTTGGTTGATTTGTTATTTATATGTGTTATTGTTGGTAAATAATGAAAAAATGCATTTGTTTTATGATTAGTTAGAGATTATACATATTGTCTATGAGGTGTTCGATAAAATGCCCTTATGATTGTTGTAATGTTTTGTTGTAATTGTTGTAATAAAAATTTGTTGTAATGCTTAATTTGAAGTGTGAAT
>JAOQMS010000005.1:42082252-42093551 GCA_027563885.1 Erythroxylum longipes | reverse complement strand
TTATAAAATCTATTTCACTTATAATTAACATTTTATTCTTATGCAGGAAAAGTTTATGGGCATGAGGCCTACACCCCGTCAACTATTTCTGCACACTCACACTAAGAAGCATGACGATGTGACATTCGTCAATAATCGTTGCTGAGAATTCGATGTATGTGAAATTTATGATTTAATATTAATAATGCTTAATAATTATCAGTTACTAATTATAAACATTGCTTTCTGATAGGACCAAATACAACAAAGCATTGAACGATGGTCTCAACAATCTAAAGCTGTTGATGACACTGAAACTTATCTTGAAGCAATGGGTGGTAAGGATCGGCATGGGAGGATATTCGGCTTAGGTTCATTTACGAACACTTGTTATTCGCAATCTTTCACGTCCAGTATAGCAACATCTACGAGGCGGTCCACCACTAGTCAAGTGGAAGCACTTGAGAGCACAGTGCAGACATTGTCGACCTAGTTGCAACTGTCGATGTCACAGCAACAACAGTCGATGCAATTCATCTCTAAGCTTCGTCAAAAGGTAGATGAGTTGAAGCGCATGGGCCAACCAGAGCATCTGCCATATCCATATCAATAGTGTACTTTTGGTCATTTTGTTTGTATTACAAATACTTATTATTTACAATGTAATGTTTTTATTATCAATTAAGATATTTTAACTTTTAATCATTAATCAAAATTTCTATTTCCGCAAATTAAATGCACACTATAAATTTCTAATTATTAAAATTACGCATTAACCATAATTTAAATATAATGACAATATATATTACATATTTTAAAAAAATAAGTAACGCATTTACCAACGGAATGAAACTTCCATCGATAAATATATGAAAAATTACCAATGTTACACCAGTTCTTCTGTCGCTAAGATAAAAGGAATTCTTGAATTTCCGTCGGTTAAGCTTTTAGAAATATACTGACGGTACGCTTGTTACCATTGGTAAATATACCGACGGAACAACACAACCGTCGCTAAATTGTACCGACGGTCAGGCACAGAGCAAACCGTCGGTATAGTTACCGACAGAAAGGTAATATTCAGACGATAAAGTTACCGACGGTAGGAAATTTACCGTCGGTAAAGTTACCGACGGAATATACTTAGACCGTCAGTAAGTATTAGCTACGGTCGAATCTACGACGCTTTCGTCTGTCGGTAAATTCCGTCAGTAATACATATTACCGACGGATTGTTGAAGTTTTCCGTCGGTAATTTCCGTCGTAAAATGACATTTTTCTTGTAGTGGTACACTATGTACTCAGTGAGCAAGAAAAAAACATATATCGCAAACAGAACCCGATACACATCAAGACGATCTAAATAACCTAAGGACGGTTTTACGCATCTAGCATGCATATAACCACCTATAAAGTGAACATATATGACATAGAAACACATAGGCCTAGTCTATGACTCATCCCATACTGGTTAGGAACCACACAGGCCTAGCCTATTAATCACTCATTCAGTAAAAGAGCAGAAAAGCATCACTTATAAAATTAAATCTCGTCAGGAAGCCAAATCTTAAAATAGGCCAAAATAGTTATGTGTGTCGCCATTGGTTGGTCAAACTAGTATGCACACCCACCGATTCCCGGTGTTGGCTCGACTTTCATCTGTAGTGAGTCCAAACTACGGTCGACAAGAGCGTCATGACCCTAGGTGATGACCTCGTCGGTGACCAGACCTCTAGGTGTGCAATCGCCCCCAAGTCCTATAGAAAGGGGTCCATACGAGGACTCGACTTTTATGTATTAGCGTTAAAGGTATAGGGGTCGCTTAATTTATTGTGCCTAGTACACGAATGGCCAATCGTTACCTCACCAATCATAAAAAAAAGTCATATACAAATATTTAATACTAAAATTAAGTAAGGTACAATGCCTTTATTTATCAGTATAACCAATAAAATGGAACCTTACTATGGCTTTAAGCCAAAAGAGGACACATACACACAGCATACATGACTCGGTTATGCATATGTAAATTCCAAAATATTATTTCATGTAGTAAAAGCCATCTTTTGCACTCCAAGTGAAAAGTTATTAAAAATTGTTGTTTCAGAAAACATATAAGTATACTAGCATCTATTTAAGATTCAATTCTACTATGCATCACCTAGGTTCAAAATTCACATACAAGTCATTATGCATGTCTTAGGTTGTTCTAGTCCTATTTGAGAGATATTTTTTCCCCACTCACCTCAAAAGAAGGTGCACACTCCCTTGACTTTAACGATCCTCGGTATGAGCTCCTTGATCCACAGCTCCCGAGCCTTTATACATACAATATGCAATGTATTTACTACTCAAACATGTATCTCATATTTATACACCATCACATAAGTGTATAAAACACAATATCACTATTTTTAAGCTATAGGATTTGGCCATTAAGTTTCTCACATGATTTCTTCCCTTATTATTCGCATATGCTTTCTTTTGCATTTTCCAAGGCATTTAATGCCTTTGATCCAATACTTACACATTTCAAAGCATAATTAAGCAAATTTTTATCCAAACACATTAGATCACTACTCATCAATCTATGAAAAAATTCAAGTTTATTCTAAGTAAACATGAAAACTTCTTTCCAATGCACATCATTACAATCCTTAAATCCTAAGCCAAGTTCATTTAGGCATTTTATCAAAAACCTAATGTGCATGAATTTCAAGTCATATTTTCAAGACTTTATTATAGCAATTAATGCTCCTATCTTGTTATAGAACAAGCACTTCCAAACAACAATACATTTCGCCACTCCATTAAATCTAATTCCCTTCATTTAAACCATCAATTTCAAAAGATATTCAAAATTTTCCAAACTTTCACCAAAGAGATGGTATCTCGGTTTTGGCTTAAGGAGCCTTCTCCATAACTCATTTCATTCATCTAAACCATATTTCATGCATATTCAAGCATGGAGAACAACATATCTTAACACCAAACTCAAAACTATAATGTAGAGAGAGATGAGACAAAATTTACCTAAACTTTCCTTTGATGTGGAAAATTTCTCAAATCTAATTATAAATTTGAGTTCCTTGATCCAAAATTAACTTAGAACACTTTGGTTTGGGTTGGAGAATAAAAAAAGGTGGAAATTGGGTGATGGCCGAAAGTGTTCTTCTTCTTCTCTCTTCTCCTTTCTTTTAATTAAGACAAAGTGTTTTAATGCTACATGGTGGGGTGCATGGTCACACACAAGGAAGAAGGGTCTAGACTATTGACTCTTCTTTGACCATGTATGGTGAATTTACCTTTTTACCCTTAGCTTATGCGAAATTACCATTATACCCTTCAAACTTTTCCTAAATTTGCAATTAAGCCCTTATGTACATCAACTTTTCCAATTAAACTTCTAAGTGTCCAATAAGTCTATAAATCATGTCTAATCACCTCTAAGGTATTAGAACGCATTTAGCTTGGCCACCATGGCCATATATATCCAATGGACTCAGTTTTACACACTTAGAAGCTTATGTGTCAGAAATCTCTAAGATTTCGCATATCGATGAACTTTAAGTTCATGTAAGGGCATATAACATTATATATCACTGGCATATATATACTGAGAGGATTCAAATTCATTTTTTAACTCATATACAATTATGTATATATATCAGTATACAGTAGTATCTCCAAGTACAAACCAATACAAAAGGGCTCAGAGAGTCCGGTGTTACAGCCTTCCTACCTCATTATGAACACCTCAAGAATGTCCACTGATTGAGACTTTTCATGTAGTAAATAGAGATAATAATAACGTGGATAGTCATTAATAAAGGTGATAAAATACTTTTCACCGCCCGAAGATGAAACATGAAATAGACCACATATATCAATGTGTATTAATTCATTAACTCAGCACTTTTTGTGGCTAAACTCTTAGGTATGTGTTTGGTTTGCTTACTTTTAATGCAATCCATACTCACATCCCAGTCAGTACAATCTAGTTGAGGTAAGATTTCACTTTTCACTAACCCCATCACCCTTTCTGTAAATATATGACCTAATCTTTGATGCAAGCGGAGTGTTCATTATGTGCACTCTATTTATTACCAATATTATGTTCAACATGAAAAAGGGATATAGAATAATTAACATCAAGATTGAAACGATATAAACCATCCATTAATGTACTAGAACCATAATAGTACTATCGTTTATACAAAGAAAAAACATTGTTCCAACATTGGAATTAAATCCTATCTTACCAAACTTACTAACATAAATTAAATTTCTAGTACATTCATAAACATAAAGACACTTTTCGAGATCTAGACTACAGCTAGTGTCTAAGATCAATCTATACGTCCGAATTCCTTCTATTTGTGCCTTCATTTTGTTACCCATATATAGGAACTCTTTATTTCCGCTTATGGTTTGGATCGAAAGGAATCCTTGCATAATATGTGACACATGAGTATTTGCACCTTAATCTAACCACTAGATATTATTGGGCACCTCAATAAGATTTGATTCAAAACATACTGAAATGTAATGCTTACCTTTCTTTTCGAACTAAACCTTTCTCTTAAGACAATCTTTCTTGATTTGATTAGCTTTCTTGCAAAAGAAACAACCCTGCTCTTTATGGATTTAGCCCTCATTAACCTTCATTAGGGCTTTGTCTTTTTTGTTGTTCTTCCTTCTTAGCTTTTCCTTTTTGCTTCTAACTTCTTTGTGCACCATAATATGAACAAAGTGTTCCTTCATTTTCTTTAATCTTCCTTCCTCTTGCATCAATATGGCCTTGATTTCTTAACAGTTCCATTTTTCCTTCAGATTGCTGTAATTAACTTGAAACTGACCAAATTCAGGAGGAAGTGAGTTGATGATGAATTGTACTAGGAAGGAATCACTCACACCTATGCCCACTAATTTTAGCTTTATAGGCAGATTTGACATGCTTGCCACATGATCATGGATAGGTTATGACCAGTCAAACTTCTTGGTCATTAGTTCACTCGTCAAGCTTCCTACAATAGACTTATCAGTTACATCTGATTGCGAGTACTCTTTGATTTCCTCATGAATTCCCTTGCATTGTTTGTATGAGGCATTGATGGCTTAATATTTTTAACCATTGTCAATCACATCAAATTTAGACTCAACCTATGAGACTTTTCTCGGGCCTCAAAATATGTCTTTTCAACTTGGGTACTGGTCTCAATAATAGTTGCAAAATTCTCTATAACTAATGTCAGGTCCTTATCCATAATACCCAACTGAAATTAAATTTCCTCATACCAATCAATATAGTTTAGCTCATTGAACTTGATCAGACCATTGCCCATGAATACTAAATTATTGGAAGCTGTAAACATAATATAAACTCACACATTTATGCGTTGAGTACAATTAATAGAACTTTAATATATATATTTAAGTTAACTTTTGGGTATCCTTAATCCATAATGATGCTAACAATATATATATACACACTTTGATAGATAGTCAATCATATTCAAGCTAGTACGTCTGCTATCTTTGGATATACAAACATATTCACTAAGTATGTCGATAAGTCTCTGGAATATTATTAATTATAAGCAGTGATTCACCTTTGGGTGGTCTCCTAGCATTATAATTAATAATCTCAATTGTTTAACTCATCTATTATGTCATTTATTAGCATCATATAAGATGAACAATTGAAAGAATGCATAATTAAATATCTAAATATCTTTTCATGAAAGGTCACCTTGGTGACTAACAAGTTTTCTATACAATAAACATTTAATTAAGTATAAATAAATTTTGGAATTTAACTATAATGTTAGGAAACTCATACTATAAAATCCAAAATTAACAATTTCAACATGCATATTCATTTGTTATTAGGACCAAAAACGTAATTGGTTAAATGCATATTCATTTGGTGCCAAAAGACTAAAACGTAATTGATTCCATGCTTTAACATACAAATTTACCCTTTGATTTTTCACATGGAAGTCACGGTGTCTATACATTTTAAACATCAGAATCATTCTACTTTAAAACCACAAAACCAAAAGCCCTTCTTACTGTGGGCCCCCCAAAATATTGACGCTTCTTTCACCTTTTGTTTTCCATAATTCATGCAAATTACATAAACAAGTAATACAAACATAAAATCTAAGCTTTTGATGGTGGGTCCCATGAAAACTTTCTTTAAACTTTTGTTTCTCTCTAGCTTTGTTCTTTCAAAAAGCCTAACTGGTCAAACCTCAATTAGTGCACGTAAGTAACCATTTGATTTTTCAAAACCAAAATACGATGTCCACACATTCTTTAGTATGCATATTCATTTATTGCCACAAAAACAAAGTTACCCGTGCACACGATGATTATCCCACCAGCGTCCTTACGGTACAGAGTCTTTCGGTTTATATTTGTTTTAAAATCCCAACTCAGTTCAAAAAAAACAGACGTGTAAGATAAGAACCCATGCAGTCTCTGACTATTATTTTTAAAGGGATCATCTTTATTAATAATTTTAATCGATTCAACAGCCCACAGAACTCAAGAAACAAGATGACTTACGTTAAGAGATTACAGCATAAGCAATATCATAATTTTTCTATAACCGTAAAGCAGTATTAATCACTACTATGAATTCTAGGGTTAACTCTAATGCAAATCAAAGTGTCATAATATGCTCCGTTAAATTTAATCTTTAATATTTTGAGCAATATTTTAAGCCTAGAATTCACCCAAAATTATCTATGACACAATTGATTCAACACCTTCAAATCCTAAGAATCATGTTATAAAGATAGAGAAATACTAACCTTGATCTATGCTCAATATTTGTAATTCTTTTCTGATCACAAATACCTTCTCTACGTAAAAGCTTTATTCACTCTCTCCTTCTTCCTTTCTTCGTTCTTTTCAATGGTACAAGAATGTATGTTTTTCTTATATCTGTTAACGTTACTTGAATGAAGGGAGAGGGAAGGATTTTATTAATTAACCCTAATGATTCTAATTTTCTTTACAAGCCCAATAACTATTATTTTGGGCCCACTTCATATTAGAATCAAATAAAATAATATGAGTCACACTTTATGATTATTAAATTAATCTAACAAAATAACCTTACATAAAAACACATTTTTGGTGAATTTCAAAATCTTAAAGGATTTTAAGACCTATTAGAATCATATTTGAATTAGATTGAGTTTGTTAATGGCAAGTTATATAAGACTATACTAGTAAAAGTTTACAATTAATTATAATTGTGTAAACCTAGTATGTGTGTCTTAGCTCTTGAAGATACACCTAATTGGTTGAACCATGTTTTTTCTTGTTGGTTGTTCGTTTGTTTGTTTATTATCTATTTTTGTTGGAAACACCTTATTTTTTAACAAGTGGTATCAAAGCATAATTAAGGGAACAATGACTTCAGTTGTAAGATTTGAAGTGGAGAAGTTTAAAAAAGCTAAAATCTTTAGCGTCTGGAAACAGAAGTGAAGGATTTGTTAACACAAAAAGGTAGGTTGAATATACCACAGGAGAATTAAGTCAAGAGACATAGATGAACTCGACTAGGAGGGGTTACAGGTGCGAGCAGTTGAAACCATTCAACTACATCTAACAAATGAGGTCTTGTATCACGTCATAGATATTACATCTCCAGTAAAGATATGAAAGAAGTTGGAGAGTCAATACATGTTAAAGACTCCTATAAACAAGTTGCATTTGAAGTAAAGATTATATAGGTTGAAGATGTAAAATGGGCCAAATATAAAACAACATATCAATGTGTTAATTAAATAGTCAGTGCTCTCCTGAGGTTCAAGGTGGCTATTGCAGACAAAGATAAAGCAATTCGATTACCATAATCACGTTGAATAAAGAGATAGTTGGTATTAGGGACCACAATGCTATTGGATCACAACCAACAAAAACTTAACAATGATAAAAACTCTCAAGTTATATATAAGGGAAAACAGGATAATAGAAGGAAACAAAGTAAAGATGAAAAGTTTAAATATAGATATAAACATATAGGTAAAATAGTTATTTGGTCCTTTTAAAAAAAGCTTTTGGTGTTGTAAGTGGGAGCAAATTAAACATATCAACAGGGACTATCCAAATAAGAAGGCGTAGAGTAAAGGGCAAAAAATGATGATCCATCAAGGTCTATTAATGATTTCTAGGTACATGATGCTCACATAACATGATAATGATGGAGACAATATTAAGATGGTAAAAGGTATGATGATTATGATGAAAGAGCCAATATTGAAATAAATATGTACAAACTAATAAGGAGCATAATTATAGGTGGAGAAGTTGCAGCCAATAAAATTAAAGGAAGACAGTACTATAATATAACATATGTGGCTAGATCATCGCAGTAAATGATGGATAAGGGAACTTTATAATAGGAAATTATTAAAAGGTGTCAAACATTAAAAGGTAGAGTTTTTGAGGTTTTGTAAGCTCAATAAAAAATCTATGATAAACTTTAAGGGTCCAATTTTTAGAGGTGGCATATGTTAAGACAAACATATGAACATGACATATCATCGTTAATATAAAGTAGTAATGGTTCAAAGGTAGTACAAGTAGAATTAGAACAACATGAAATATATGCTAAAGGAGTTAGAAATTTCTTGGGTGTCAAATCTAACGAATATAATCCTACTCTAATCATAAATAAATTGTATATAGTGACGAGCAAAGATAAATCTGTAGAGACTAGTGAAGCTTATCTCCTTTATGAAGTTAACAAAACAAAATAAAAGAATGGGGGCTTTAAGACAATATTGAAATTGATAAAAATAGAAAAATAGAAAAATAAATCAAGAATGTGTAATTCAAATAACAACAAACATCTAGGCCAAGGTATAATTTTGGTATTAATTCTTTGAATTGATTATTGAAGTAAAGATAAACCTTCTATTCCTTAGTAAATTGGTTATGATTGTTAACAAACTTTAACAATTTATTTCTCTTTACTTTCTCATTAACCAAAACAAGCTCTTTGATTAATTATCTTGTTAACAAATAACCTTAAACAAGCTCTTAAGATTTAATCTTTTGACAACATTGAAAACTAGAGAGACCATCAATAGCCAACAAATACACAAGCTTAATTTGTTTAAACTAGATTACATATTAATATAACATGAATATAATATCTTATATTGAATCATATTATTTCACCACTAAGCATTAAAACAATTAAACAATTATGAATTCAATCATTCCAATTAGCAATATATTATTTTGATATTTGAACAATATTTTTTTGTATCAGCCAAACAAAATAATAATTTAATAATCTCATAAAATATAAATACTAAATAAAAAATTTAAAAAGAACAATTAGATCATACAGTTATTGAAGAATCAAACTTCATTTAACCTTTAGTTAGAAAAAGAGACTTTAGTGGCATATGGTTCTCAAAGAAAATTTAAAAGAAACATAAAGAACTATCCCAAGAATGTAGAAAAAAAACTAAGATGAACTAAGATGAGAGAGAAATTGATGATGCCTTTTGCCCCTCTTTCGTATAAATAATCACAAAGCCTATATAATCTTCTCTTAAAAAAAGGGGGATAAAATCTAAGATCAAGACTAAATCCAAATAATCCCACTTGCATTTGGATTATTCTACGAAAATAAGTCCTTCATAATCAAAATTACTAAATAGAGCAAAAATAGGGGGAGAAATAACTATGGTTCGTTGACTCTAAAAGAGCCTCATCCATTTAATCACATTAAATTCTATAGCAATCATATAGACTATTGGTGTGGCCTATGTGGGCATGCATTGTTCTCATACCTCTTTTAAAACTTTTCCTCTACATGCTTTCATTCTTTTTCAAATTTTGAAATAGTGGCTCCTTCTTTGCTAAATTTTTCCTTTTAAACATGTTTTAATCCAAATATCTAATATACTCCATAAAATATAAAATATATAAGTATAATTCATAATTGGAAGCATTTTATCAATTAAAACATAGGGGAATAATATGAAATATATGTACTTTATGTATGCTAACAAATCCTCCCACATTTAGACAATGCTTATCCACAAGCATACAATAGTTTAGACTCGTCAACCTCTATCCATATCCTTCTCTTTTCCTTCTCAACTCAGCCTTTCATAACTTAAATCACCATGTCCCACTAATCTAAACCAAAACACAACAAGAAACAAACATTTTATAACACAAGTTCTCACAAACTACACAAATAAACAATCTTTTTAAAATCAAATGTAATAGGAATCAATACCATCTTATTGGTTTCACTCTATGAACTCAAATTGTCTAAGGTATTAATGATCTCTCATGATAACATGGAGAAACTCTTATCATAAGCTTGCTTATAGATCACATCTCTACTATTGAATAATGAAAAAATGAAAAAAAAAATCCGAAGGTCTTTAAAAGAGTTGTTATGGAGCATATGCAAGGTCTAAAAAAATGGATAATTTTAGATTTATCAAATTGAAAGAAATATACAAACTCATTCACATGAGTTTCAACTTAATATGATACACAGTTCTCTTGATTCAAGTCACTTAAATATGACCATGTAGGATTTTTCTCATCTCTTCTTCTTTGTATTTTTTCCATCCTCTCTCTTTCTCTCTCTCTTTAAATTGAGGAGGAGATTTATTGTCACTTTTCCTTATATTTCCTTTTCTTTACATTTACATATAAATATGTATATAAAGGAACTAATAATATCAACGATATGAATACCGTTCTGTACTGGCCAGAAAATGGAATAGCATTCATGTTTTTGATACTGATCCGAGATACCGGTCAGTACCATGAGTTTTCTTACGGTACCAGCCGTTATCCAAAATATCGGATGGTACCTTAACTTTAAAAAAGGGTAAGGACTATTTTGCAAATTTTTAAAATTTTAACCTAAGAACCCCCCATGCGTGCCTCACCCTCCCGAAGAACTCTGCTTCTTTTCATTTTTTCACTCTCTTTCATCAACTCTCACTTCACTCACCTCTCCATCTTTGGCGATGTTGCTCCTTCTCCAATAAATATCATCTTCCTCCTCGATCCACGCCAGCATTAGAGCACTTTCCCTCCTCGACTCCTCCATGCGAAGTCCCGAACACGCTACCGTCTTCAACCCTCTTCCACAAGGACCACTTGATGGGTGTCGAAACCACCAAAAATAAATTACCTACTCTAAAAGATTTGTAAATAGTGATGAGCAGGGTCGATCTCACAGAGACTGGTCAAGCTTATTTCTAAAGTGCTAGAATAGAAAAGGAGGGGGTTGAATTGAACAAAAATAAATAAA
>JAOQMS010000005.1:42071953-42082152 GCA_027563885.1 Erythroxylum longipes | reverse complement strand
CTTAACTAAAGAATGCCTAAAAATCTATTTACAACAAAACTTAAACCCAAGAAAAATATAAATAGAAACATGGGTTGTGATTCGATTGGAACTTGGATTTATAAATCAGTTAGAACTTGGATTTGTAATTTGCGTGGGTTGGATTGGATATTGGAGTTTAATGATTCATGATTTTGTTTGGTTAATTTCTGGTTTGGTTTTATGGATTGGTTTAACTGATTAAGAGAAATTTATGTTAGGTTTTTTTATGAATGAAATGCATGGCCTGATGTGAATATGTGATGATGTGAATTGATTCAATTGAAAGTTTATAGGTTGAAAATTTTAAAACCGAGAATGTTAAAATTGCAAACTTGCATAGACTTAAATAATTAATTAACACATTCTTAAAATTTGTAAAATGATATTTCATTTTTCGTATTTGGGTATTGGCTTTAGGTAAATAATTAATTGAGCATAAAATTATGCTATTGTAAATTAATAATAATTCAGTTGTAGTTAATGATAGTATTTGGGTACTGGCTTTGGCTAAATAATTAATTGAGTGTAAAATATGCTGAATTATTTGGTAATATATATGTGTGGGCTATTATAAATATTTATAATAGATAACATGTGAAAGTAGTGATGTAAATGTGTCCAAAAGGAATTTTTTTTCAAATTGTGAACATGTAGGCTCTAACCACTTAGATAGAGATGGCAATAATGGCCTAGTCCACCTAACCTAGCCCATTTTTGGCCCAAGTTGGGCGGGCCACGTGCCAACCATGGCCCCCCCATTTTTCCTAAACCATGTCATTTTTTCTTTTAAAAAATAAATAGTATGCCGAGCCAACGGACCATAACCCGAGCCACCCGTAGTACTGTGGGCCAGCTCGCCGGGCCACGGGCCACCATGGCCTCTACCCGTCCCAGCCCATTGACATGCCTACACTTAGACTTATTAATGTCAATTAAAAATCGGAAAAGCAACTTATATATTTAAGAACCAAATATAGGATGGTGTATATAATATTATAGTTTGTCATAAATGAAAAGAAGATTTAAAGCTTTAAATAAGGGGAAAAAACATTTTTAAAGAAGATGTATCGTTCAACTTGATCCTCTCGTTATGAATAGATGTGTATGAAAAATTGTATAAGATATGTCATTTATTATTTGGTGATTATGTAAATCATACCCTTCAACTTGATCCTTATGTTTAAAACTTTGAATTTAAATTGTTCGAAATTGTTGAAAATGGAAATTATTTATGTATGTTTTGTGATTGTTGGAAATAGAAATTGTTTATGTATGTTTTTGTGATCACTGGAAATGAAAATTGTTTATGTATGTTGTGTGTAATTATATATGTTGAATAATTAAATTGTTAGTTTTTGACTTATAGTGAATTGTGTTCGATGAAATTGAATTGTGTATAATGCAATCATAAAAAATGAGTTATATTATATAAGATGGACATGCATATTGTGTAATGAAATTATGTGTTATTTATTTTGATATATGCATTCATTTATTTTTATAGATAAATGGAAGGGAGTTCAAGTACTTCTGATGAAACCACTTCAGGAAGATACAATGATCCAGTTTAGGCTCATGCTGCATTGGTTCCCTGT
Organism: Erythroxylum longipes; assembly: GCA_027563885.1. Classification (NCBI taxonomy): domain Eukaryota; kingdom Viridiplantae; phylum Streptophyta; class Magnoliopsida; order Malpighiales; family Erythroxylaceae; genus Erythroxylum; species Erythroxylum longipes. Next base: position 42,080,536 of record JAOQMS010000005.1, on the reverse strand, counting down.
ATGAGGAATCATATTATTTGCTTGTTTGTAACAAGCATTTGAAAGGTAAAGGAATTGACAAATTAAAGAAACATTTAGCTGGGGTTAAAAGAGATGTGAAACCCTATAAAAAAGTAAGTCATGATATGAAGTGACAAATGAAAACATTGCTTGAAGAATATAAACATGAGAAAGATACAAGGGAAATGTTGAATTTTGAAATTGGTAGTGGAAGTTCGTTTTCTAATTTTTGTAGTGATTATAGAAATGTTGAAGGTGATGGTGGTAGTGGTAGTGGTGGTAGTGCTATTGATAGTGGTCCATCCTAGGCCCAAGAAGAAGTACCTGAACCTAATGTGAGGACGAGAATAAGGCAGGTGGCTAGTTTTTCTGCACCGTGAACAACTCTTGAAGCCTAACCTTCAATTCGTAGTGCAATGCAATTAAGAGATACGACTCACAATGTCGATATGACAATAGCTAGATGGTAGTGTAATACAGGTTCATCATTCAATGCTTATCAGTCTTATTATTATCAACCTATGATTGATGCAATAGCCTTTTATGGTCCAGGATGCAAAGGTCTTTCGATTGATGACTTAATAAGTAAACTTTTGAGTTGTTCTGTTTCTGAAATTAGAAGTTATTTGCCAAAAAGAAGAGTGAATTGGGCTACTTATGGATGTTCAATCATATGTGATGGTTGGACAAATAGGAGACAAGAGCCTATTATTAATTTTTTTGTTTATTCTACAAATGACTCTATGTTTTTGAAATATATTGATGCATTTAGTCTTATTAAGAATGCTGAGACTTTGTTTGAGATATTGGATGAAATTGTGAATGAAATAGGACCAAAAAACATTGTTCAATTTATTATTGGACTCCTTATGTTACACATTGCATTGACCTAATTCTGGATAATATAGGGGATCCTAGGTATTTTCCTATTATTGATGAGACTATGCAGAAAGCTAAAAAGGTGACCAAGTTCATCTATAATCGTGTATGGGTATTGAGTTTAATGAGAAAGGAATTTACCAATGGTAGGAATTTATGTCGTCCTACTGTGACAAGATTTGCAACAAATTTCTTATTACTTAAATCTTTTGTTACGATAAAAAAAGAGTTAAGACAAATACTTACAAGTAATAAATGGATTGCATCTTAGCATGTAGGTCTAATGTTGGAGTGGAGGTTTGTAAATTTTTACTGGAAGATAGAGAATTTTGGTCTTAATGCCAATTTATTATCTAAGTTTGTGAGCCTTTAATGAGGGTGCTTCCCTTGGCTGATAGTGAAGAAAAACCAACAATGGGTTTTTTTTTATGCCATGGAGAGAGCGACGGAAGCAATCAAGGCCAATCTGAAACATAAGTCTTCTTTGTACACACTATATCTTTCAATCATTAATGAGAGAAGGGAAAGATAACTTTTTTCTCTGTTGTTTGCAACTAGGGCATTTATTTAATGCTAATGTCTATTTTAGACTAGATCTTACTAAGTAAACTAAAGTTAATAGAGAAATGCTTTTAACTATTACAACAATTGTTAGCATTGACGTGATGCAAGATCTCTTAAGCTTACAAATGGAGCTTTATAACACCTTTTTTTTTACAAATGATTTTTATTGTGGATGGAGATTTTGGAATGTCGATTGTTATTTGACAAAGAGGAAAACTTTCTTTAGGTATTAGTTGTTTCCTTTTTCTTATTTGTTAAAAATTAATTATCACTTTATGTTGTTTATGACGCTACTTTTGTTATCTTACGACCTACAGTTTCTTGGTGGGATCAATTCGAAAATGGTGTTCTAGAATTGAAAAGGTTTGCAATTCGGATTTTAAGTCAATGTGTGAGTGTAATAGGCTGTGAACGAAACTGAAGTACATTTGAATTTATCCACTTCAAGAAAAGGAATAGATTAGAGCATAAGAGGTTGAATGATTTGGTTTGTGTTTGTTACAATTTAAAGCTTCGGGAAAGGTATGTTATTATCATTATTAATTTCGATATAATTTCTTATAATTTTCTAATAATTAAAATTTATTGTTTACTAGGAGTCCTAATAGCACAAGTAGTTCAACCGATCCAATTTCTATTGATAATATTGATCTTTTGGCAAATTGGGTTTCTGAAGAATCGAATTTAGTAGATGTCAATGATTTGGAAGATTGTCTTGGATGGGAAAGTATCGACATGTCATTTGGTGCATTAAATTTGAATGATAATGATGATAAAGCTCCTCTCAATGATGAGGATTTTGTACCAAATGATAACTGAGGTCAGTGCAGTTATAGCGGATATCCTCTCGTAGACCAATGAATTTCGTTCCAGGTTTTTGTTTTTTTTTCTTCTTTTAATTTTACTTATATTTAATGTATATGTTAAATTCTATATGTGTAATGTAATTGTAAATGTTTTTATTTCAAGTTTAACTTCCATTTAATTGTTTCCTCATAATAAACTCTGGTTATAAATTGTAATAGTTTAAGAATTAATGATATTTATTGTTCTTTTTATTAGATGTATTGGTGTAATTATTATTAATTATATGATGAAATTGTATTATTGTAATATTTTAAATACTTTATATTATTCTTAATTTTATATTTGTATGATGATGATTGTCTTTTTTCATATTAATGGTGATTAATATTTATATGTGAAATATTTAAAAATTATTTTTATTTTATATTAATTGTGATTATTATTTATTATTATGATTTTTAGAGACATAATTGATATAAATTTATAAAGTATACAATACAACTGGACAATATACCAATAAACTATTTTGTAATTTTTAAAAAATTTAAAGATTATTTTATAAATTTAAAAAATTACCACAAACAGTTTACCAAATTGACCTTTGCCATTGTAGTAAGTACCGTAGCTGAACTCAATGTGATATTAAATCCAGGATGATATTCGCAGCTTTGAATAATATGCACCCTGACTCACTTCACTATAATTTTGATATTTTGAATCTCATGCAAACTGTTGCAACCACGTCATTCAAAGTGGTGTTGGGGATCAGAAACTCCCAACTGAATTAAAAATTTTATAATTACAGAAGGGTTTAAGTAAGCGTCGAGAATTGGAAGACTCTGAAAAATGGTTAAGCTTCTTTCCAGATTACCTCTCGCTAGCTCCAATTGTTCAGTCTCACATCTTTCTTTCTCCTTCTGCTCAGTGTCAACACGGCTTTTCGAATCAACCCCAGAGCCCATTAGTCAACCATTTATATTTAATGACGACATAGCCCCATACTACCATGAACAACTCCACAAGCTTCGTCTACTCCTTCAACAAGGTCGTATGGTGTCCGCCTATGGAATTGCCAAGTCTCTCGTTATCTCAAAATCACCATTCCCTTCACCGTGTGAGCTTCTCTCCTCTCTCTCCGTTTCTTGCCCTTCATTAAAGATCACTCTGTCGAACATGCTGCTTTCAATCTGTTGCGAGTCGAAATTGCACGGTGGAGCTGGAGATTTGTACGGTTTGATGAGAAGAGATGGAATTCTCCCCGATTTTGATTCTGTGAGAATGTTGGTTGGGTCATTGTTGGAGACGAAGCAGTTTAATATGATTCTTGATTTATTTACGGATATTGTTGAGATGGGTTTTAGGCCTGATAAATTTATGTATGCGAAGGTAATTCAGGCTGCGGTCAAAGTTGGTGACACAAAGAGGGCCATGGAGTTGTTGGATTCTATGACAAGTAGAGGAATGAGTCCCAATGTGTTCGTTTACAATGTTGTGCTCGGTAGGTTGTGTAAGGAAAAGAGGATTAAAGATGCAGAGAAGATGTTTGATGAAATGTGTAGAAGGAGGTTGTGGGCTAATACGGTGACTTATAATACTCTTATTGATGGGTACTGTAAGCTAGGGGAAGTGAATAAAGCATTTAATTTGAGAGACCGGATGAAGAATGAGAATGAAGAGCCTAGTATTGTTACATTCAACTCGTTGCTAAGTGGGCTTTGCAAATTGGGGAGAACCATTGAGGCGCGAAGGCTGTTAGAGGAGATGAGAGAGAATGGCTTTGTGCCTGATGGGTTTACGTATAGCATAATTTTTGATGGTTTACTGAAGGGTGCTAATGGGCAAGGTGCTATGGACTTGTATAATATGGCATCTAGGGAAGGAATTAAGCTCAATAATTATACGAGCAACATTTTGATTAATTCATTGTGTAAAGAAGGCAGAGTTGACAAAGCAGAGGCGCTTTTGACGACACTCAGGGAAAATGGACTTGTTCCTGACGAGGTGATATTTAACACTCTCGTGAACGGGTATTGCCGGATAGATGACATCAATGGAGCCATTGCCACTATTGAGCGAATGGAAAGCCATGGGCTGAGGCCAAATTTCATTTCTTTTAATTCTTTGATTGATAAGTGTTGTGGAATGCATAAGATGGAAGAAGCGCAAGTATGGGTGCGGAAGATGGTGGAAAAGGGAGTTAGACCTGGTGTTGAGACATACAATACCCTTATCAATGGTTATGGAAAGTTGTGTAATTTTGACAGGTGTTTCCAAATTCTTGAAGAAATGGAAATTAGCGGTATGAAGCCAAATGTTGTAAGCTATGGTTCTCTTATAAATTGTTTATGCAAGTATGAAAAGAGTCTTGAGGCTGAAATAGTCTTGAGGGATATGATAGGCAGAGGAATTACACCAAATGCACAGATATATAATATGCTCATTGATGGTTGTTGTGTTTTCGGGAAATTAGAAGACGCATTTAGATTCTTTGATGAGATGTTTAGAAAGGAAATATACCCAACTCTGGTCACATACAATGCACTTATTAATGGGCTCTGCAGAAAAGGGAGGTTACAGGAAGCTGAAGACTTCCTTCCCCAAATTAAAAGTAGTGGGTACAGTCCTGATGTGATCACGTACAACTCCTTGATCTCTGGGCATTCGAATGCTAGAAATGCAAAGAAGTGTCTCGAGTTATATGAAGCTATGAAGAAATCAGGCGTACAAGCTACCACAAAAACCTATCATTCCCTGATCAGGGGATGCAGCAAGGAAGGGATAACTCTTGTGCAGACATTGTTTAATGAGATGCTAGAGAAAAATTTGGCTCCTGATCGAGCTGTTTACAATGCAATGATTTCCTGTTATTCAGAGAACGGAAATGTAGAAAAGGCATTATCCTTGCAGGACGAGATGCTGAAACGAGGAATTCATCCAGACAAGACGAAATATAATAGCTTGATTTTTTGATACTTGAAGAAAGAAAATATGTCAAACGTAGATGACCTTGTCAATGATATGATGATGAAACGATTGGATCTTAAAGCTGATACATATTCCATTCTGATCAAGGGACATTGCGACCTAAAAAATTATCAAGGGGCGTATCAATGGTATAGAAAAATGCTTCAGAATGGTTTTCTGCTCACTGCCAACCTTTGTAATGAACTTACCACCGGCCTTAGACAAGATGGGAGATTGCAGGAAGTCCAGGCTATCCGCACTGAAATGAACTTTGAAGGGATTGATGATGGAGCAGAAGTGAGGAGCTATCAGCTTAATCATCGGTGGAAGTCAAAGACAGATTTCAGGATCTCCATGCAACAGTTTGTATATGAAAACAGGTAGTTCACCATAAACCTCTTCCATTATCAAGATTCTTTGGAAACTTCATTTTGTTCTTCATTTGAACTAGATTGAAGGATGCCTCATTATTTCTTTCTTTCTTTATAAAGAAGGATGAGACCATAGAGCTGATCTCAGGGAAACAGGCTCCATCAGGTGACTTTTAACACATATTAGCTTGAAACAATGAAACACGACTCTTGAAGAGATTGCTGGGTTATCCCTACCCTTGTATAAAGCTTCCAAAGATGCAGCAATTGTAACTTTTGTATAATATTTATAAGAAGCATGCCTTGTATATAGCTTTACACTTGGAACTTTTCAAAAGGAAAGAGAGATGATTAATGAGTTGGTATATCCTCAAGTAAGATTAAATGTCTACTAAGCAGCATTTGCAGACGACCATTGATACTTAAGAAGTGGCATGCATCTTAGTACTTCACGAAACCAATATGAATTGCTATTGTCGCCAAATCACCAGTGTCTTTCTTCCTCACTTCTCAGGTTATTGGTCCCTGTATCAACATACACCTTAACTACGACACAGCAATCTGCCTAGTCTGTAGATAATCGGTTGCCCAGGTTGTTATAAATTCAGTTGAACCATAGGTAATCACACCTCTCAAATATGAACATTTGTGTGAGAATCCAGTATCATTGTCATGAACATATGAGCTACTGTTATTAGTCGTATTGTCAAGTCCCAAACTTCAAATATTTACTATTCCTGATTTTTCTGGTATATAGAAAAGTATAAATAAAAAGAGAAGCAAAGATACTAGATCTTGGTACCACTGAACTATCTGTACCCTCAAAACAACCGCTTTTAAGTAATCCAACAAGACACAGGTGGATTAGTTTACTCGTGCAATTTTAGACGGTCTAAAGAAAACAACTCGCCCAAAATGCATGAGAGGCCTCGTAGAGACAATTCCATGTAGCAAGATCCCAAATATCTCAAATTAGAACAGCATAAATGAAATCTTTCTTACTTCGTACTCAGTTCTATGACCTATTATATCTCACAACACTACAGAGTAGTAAGATATGAGCAGTTTATGGAGTTACTCTTCTGTTCTGTCAGTGCACATCCACCTGTCTATCTTCATACATATGGAGATATGAAGGTTCACCTGACAAGTTTGATAAAGTCAGTTGAGTTGAGACCACATCAGGTGATTCTGGTTTATCAGCCAGTTGAACCTATTATAACCCAAATGTAGTTGGAAACTCTGCAACTTATAATCATTCAGCACAATCAGAGGCTCTTCAAATTGATAATCGTTAACAGGGAACATTACAGGTGCTTGAACCAATTAGACACAAACCAACCAAATAGGCGTCTTACCTCATCAATCAATTCTCATGGATTATAATTGAACAAATTAACTCCTAATGAACTTGATATGTTTTAGTACTGAAACCAACTCGGGTTTCGTGCGTTTGTTAAGTAAAAAAGCTAATAGACCAAAAAATACAACACAACTGCCACATTAAAACTCACCACGAAGAAAAAAAACTCAAAGCACTTTGAGCATATCTTCAGCTCCCCTAGAAGTAAAAGCCCCACCTTCCTCCAAATTAAGCACCTTCACAACACCATCCTCTGCCAACAAAGCACCTCTACTGAGTACGGATTAGCGGCTACTGAGACTGAAAAATGGAAATGCAGAGGGATAAATGATAAACCGCACCTAAAACCGATAAAAAGCTACTTAAAAACTGTTAGAAAAGAAATAACAGGAAAAGATAAAAGCTACTTAAAAACTGTGACCAAACAGTTCTTTGTTAAATGTGACCAAAAGCAGTTTGTGATCTTCACCACATACAAATAAATGGCCGGTAGAGTCCAACAATAAGAAAGATGTCGCGCGTGGGACGATGACGATAATACCAACCCTATTTACAAATAAATAAATAATTATAATACTTGGAAAATTTTCATCACGTCTAGTTGTCGTCATACTAAAATATTGAACAACAATGAATATTGATTACAAAATTTACCCCAAATAAATTAACGTAATTATATAACAAATAAATATTAATCTCGTCATATAATTTACTTATGCATGCACAGAGTCTGCGTTGGTGAGAGAGTAAAGTCACTCACCAACTCACGGACTCAAAGCTCGGACTTTTCAATTGCCGAAAATGCGCTCACCAAATCGCCCAAAAGCTTCAAAAACAACTGTCCTTCTTAGTGCATCTAAGTACCGTGTTAATCCTACGGCTATTATTAAGCGAAGCTCCACTACAAATAGCACGCACCAATTTAGCACTGCCCTCCGCTCTAAACCCTGCGACTGAACTAATCACAGAACTCGAAACACTTGTATCTCTGAGTTCTCGCAAAAACCGCTAGCTTTATCCTTTTGTCCAGATCTCCACTGTAGCCATGTCAATCACGATCGTCTCCGTCAAAGCTAGGCAAATCTTCGACAGCCGTGGTAATCCTACGGTCGAGGTTTGTCACAGATCTGTTCAAGCTTACTGTTTTTCACTTTCGATGCTTTCGAGTCTACGGATCTTTACGGTTTATATGGATACTGGTTGTTCATTTGTCGATTTTCTGTGTTTTTATTGGTTTGAGATTATTTGTATCTATTGTTTTGACGTTTTACGTAACGAGCGTTTTGATTTTTCCGAATAGTTAAAAAGAGACCGTTGATTGATTGAATACATATGGGTTTGATGCAGGCTGAAGTTTTTCTGTCGGATAAGCATCTGGCAAGAGCCGCTGTTCCAAGTGGTGCATCAACCGGTTCGTCTTTTTTCTTAGTTTCCAGACCGTTGTGTTCGAAGTTACAATATTAGAAGTTGAAATTATTATTGTTGTTTTTATTTTGACTAAATTTGGTAACTCAAAACACTAGGGTGCATCAACCTGTTCGTCTTTTTTCTTAGTTTACAGACCGTTGTGTTCGAAGTTACAATATTAGAAGTTGAAATTATTATTGTTGTTTTTATTTTGACTAAATTTGGTAA
>JAOQMS010000005.1:42042302-42058828 GCA_027563885.1 Erythroxylum longipes | reverse complement strand
CTTAGGTTCTTTTAACCTTAAGTCACATTCCAAAAATACCCTTATGCATCTTATAACATCAATACTTTAATTTCATCTATCCATAAATTATTCCTCTAACAATACCTGAATTCATTCAAGTTATATTTACTAAAAAAAATTTCAAGGTCTAACACTGATGATTAGACATAAAATCCAAATGGTTACCAATTAACTTCAGCTTTAGAAAGTTCTCCTTAGTTTCCAACATTCCCATTACACTTAGTTTATTCTCTAAAATAAATCCTTTTAGGGATTGATATTTTTTAAGGTAGTTTGTACCCCTAATATTTTAGATAATTAATGAAATTCAAAGATTTTTAATCATACCCTTGAATTTTTTCCTTATCACTACCCCTGTCTACTGTTAGGCTTGAAGTCCTCATTGTTTCCCTTACTACTCCTTCTTTTATTGGAGAGGCATTAGTTAAATTTATAGATTCTTGAGGCTCCTCAATCCTATCCCTCGTCACCAGTGGTGATATTTCCCTATTAATGTTCAATACTCCTTCTTCACTTCTAGATTTGTCATTGTTTGTCTCTCTATACTGAATATTAGATATGCTTGCACAATTTTTCACTTGAACATTAGTTTCCCTTTATTGTTTTGAGCTTTCAACATTGTTCTCCATTGGCTCTTCACTTCCCTTGGAGTTATAATTAAACAGGGGATCCAATCCCATCAGCTTATTAAAGTCCCCCAAATGAATTTCTTACCAATAACTTTCCACTGTTTGCCTTAGAGCTTCAACGAGGTTTACCAATGCTACAAAATTCTAAATGAATATTCAACTAGAATTCCCCCCCCCCCTCTCTTAGTCTCATAATTAGAATGGAATCAGATGGAACCTTGTAAAGTTTCATATTAACATATAATCTCTCAAACTCGATCCCTCTCCTCAAGGCCATAATTTCATCGATGTACATTAGTTTCCTAAAATAGCTTCTAAGTAAACTCAAGCCCATAGTGGACCAGTATTCCTAAGGCATACTGTGAAAATTAGTCCATAAAAGATACATTTTATTGTTTTATTTTCTTTATATTAATCCCTAATCTCAAAGGTTTAAGAAACAATGAGAAGCATTGTATGTGCCAAAGTAATGCCCCTAGAATTTCTTTGGCACTTGCATCATTTGAAAACTTAAAAAGAACTAGGTTTTTCTTTCGAGAGTAAAACCTCAAACAGACCTTTCCCTTTCTATATTTTGTGCACCCAACTATTAACCAGAGGGATCAAAGGGTCGTTTTCCCAAAAAGAACCCAATAGTATTAAGGTTTAAGATCTCATACCCTTTTTTAGAACTTCTATATCTAGAGCCACTATAACCCGACCTTCCAAGCAAGAACACGGCATATACTAAAGGTTACTCTTTGAACTCTGCCAAAAAACTTTCTTACAGCTGAGTTGAGGGTTAAAAAATGAAGTGTATGTGTGTTTCAAGGTGTTGAGGGTTTACAAGGTCAAGTGAGAAAGCTTTTATTTAGAGGTCTTAGCGAAATGAGGAATTGGTCCCCCAACTAGGAAAAGACCAACCCAGTGGGAACATAATATGAATCTGGCTAAGGGATAGTTTAATTTCAGACATTGCTAAGATAGGTAATAAAGTAGAGGTTTCAAGTGAGTGTTTAGGAAGTTGTTCCTTAAATGGTAATTTAAAGCTTGCACGAAGGAGTAAAAAAGGAAAAAGATGACTTAGCCCTTAAGTCATAGATAGTAAAAAAAAAACCAATTCTAACCGTAAAGAATAAGGGAACTGAAGATATGGGTAACTTTAGGTAATACAACAAGGAGGAAATAGTTAAAAATAAGCTTATAGAAATCCGTAGAGAAACACATATGGATTGAGAGCTCTAAAAAGAAGGAAAAGTGAGACTTTAAAGAAAGATATTAAAAGCACGAAGTCCAATATTTATATATAATAATATTTTAGAGATATTTAATGGATATATTGTTGAAGCAAGAAATAGGGCTTTGATTAATATGCTTGAGGACACCAAGCAATGAAGTTTAATTTTATTAATTTTACAGTGTTAATAAATTAAAATTATATATTATTTCGCTGACAAGGTATTAATGATGCCAAACATTGGTGAGAAAAGGGTATTGATGGAGAGTAGTCCAGATGAAATATATCCAATAAATAAAAAATTAAATTATGTAAAAATGAAAAGTATATTTTTTTAAACTAAGACAATAAGAGCATGAAGTTGGAAGTGTCCATTTTTTATAATTGCTATGTGATAGACCGTAATGCTAAAACATATGATTGTAGGTTTAATAAGCTCGATGACACTTTGTATAAGCATTTCATTTTTGCTATAAGTTTTTTTATATTAAACCATAAAGATTATACTTGTGATTATTTTGAGAGATAAAATATTTAAGAGCATATATAGTGCATATTGAACTTTTAAATAGATTTAAAATATGATGAAAAGTGAATCACACCTCTATTTTATCATCCTACATGGTAGGCAAAAAATTAAGAAAAAGGACAATTCCCAATGGGATAAAGAATCATAACAAAATGTCTAGAGTTGATATTGAGATCACATATAAACATCCTAAAAAGGTTAGACATAACAAAAGAAGCTATCCATTAAAGATAAGCTAATTCCAATAAAGTTATAGTTTAGTTATTTCTTGAACTCATTTTCAATCTAATTGTATATAACTTTGTTAACTTCATTTCAATTATGTGATATACATTATATAATTGTGTTAGAGAAAAAGAGGTCGACTAATATTAAGTGAAGACATCTAAGTTCCAACCTAATAGTCCACTGCTACAAGGAGAGTTATAGATGGAGCTCCTATTAATGAAAGGAAAACTTTAAGTGTAGCTCCAAGTATGAGTATGAGATTAGATGTTAGTGGAAGGAAATTAATTGGAACAACTATTAGTGTAAGTACATCAACACTTTTTAGAGGTAGAAAAATCAAGCACGATATTATCGAATAAGGACAAAAACATTTCAGCAAACTCAATAATCATTGAAACAATAATAATGTAAACATAAAAAGATATATCAAGGATATAGTGTCACATTTGAAGAATTCAATGGAAACACAAATTTTAAAGTAAAAATTACATTAACAATCATTTTATATTAATGTTTTATTATTTCAAAATATCCACAATATAAAATTATGATAAATAAGCTAACATTAATGCTTCTATAAATAAATAGCAAGCTTGTAGCTTACCAAATGCACAACAACAACAACCCAGTGAAAGTTTTGTTGATTCGTAAGGTTTAAGGAGGTCTAGTAATACGCAATCTTACCCTTAACTTCTAGAGAAACAGTTTCTGATAGACTCACATAAAAAAAATTAAAATTAAAAATTAAAAATATATTCATATACATATTAACATAATAATTTAAAAGAAATTTAAAACAAAACAGATATAAAAATAAAAAATAAATACATATAATAACAATACAAAATAAATAATAAACAAAAAATACAATAAATATAGAACACGGTAAAGAGTAAAAATAAAAGATAAAACAAATAAATAAATACAAAAACAAGAAAGAAGATTAATAAATAAATCAAACAAGTCATTACAAAGAAAATATTTAGTCTAAGTAAGGAAATGTTTAGACTAAATAATTAAGAGGAAAATACTACATAAGACTTGAAGAAAAAATGTTTAAAAGACTTATAAGAACGAGAAATACCTTTCTATGTGAGATCCTTTATCTGTATCCTGGTACGCCAAAGTTTGTTATTAAGGGTCATATCCTTTATTTGTATCCTAATACGCCAAAGTTTTTTATTAAAGGTCATGTCCCCGGTAAGTTTCAGCAATGTCATATCATTCTTGATCATCTCTTTTAGTTCTTCTTAGGTCTTCCTTTTTTCCTCTTACAATCTCTAAATACAATTTTCTTGTATCTTCTCATTAGAGCATCATGGAGTCTCCTCTTAACATGTCTGAACCATTTAAGCCTTATCGCTCTTAATTTTCTATTAATATTATCTTTAATTTGTCTCTTATCATTACATTCCTTATCTTATCTCATATAGTAAGGTTGCATATCAAACGAAGCATCCTTATTTCCGCCACCATTAGTTTATGACTATGCAACTATTTGATGGGCCAACACTCTGCTCTATAGAGCATAGTCGACCAAATCACTAAACGATATAATCTATATTTGAGCTTGGGTGATATCTTTTTGTCACATAAAATTCCTGATGTACTTCTCTATTTAAGTCACCACTAATATGACACAGTGAACTATGTCTTCATTGATCTCTTTATTGCTTTGGATGATAGATCCTAAATACTGAAAACATTATTTTTGTGGTAAAACTTTTAAACCAATCTTTACTTTAACATCAAAAGCTACCTTATGACCCAAAAAGTTATACTCTAAATACTCAGTCTTAGTCATACTCAGTTTAAAGCTCCTTGACTTTAACGTATCCCTCCAAAGTTCTAACTTGATATGAATACCCTCTTTTGTCTCATTCACTAAAACAATGTCATCAATAAACTATTCTTGGTAAACCCATCCATCACTATTATAAATAAAAGAGGCTCAATAAAGAGTCTTAGTGTAGCCCAATATCCATAAAAATGTTTTGTATGTCCTCCTACCATCCTTACTCTAGTCTTTACACCTTCATACGTATCCCTAATAGCCCATTATGTCATGGAAACTTCTTTAACTTCTAAACACCTTCGTATGATTTCCCTAGGTATCCTATCATATGCTTTCTCTAAATCAATAAAAACCATATGTAGGTTATGTTATCTTTTCTTATAATATTCCATTAATCTTCTAAGGAGATGTAAAAAAAAATTTCATAGACCTTCTTGATATAAGGCCAAACTAGTTCTCCGAGACAGAAGCATCCTTTCTCAATTTCTTCTCAATAACCTTCTTCCATAACTTCATAGTATGACTAAGTAGTTTGATGCATCTATCATTGTTACAACTTTGGATCTCTTATTTGTTCTTGTATAGAGGAATTAACATACTAAATCTCCACTCCTCCAGCATTTTGACAAACTTAAGGATCATATTAAAAATCTTAGCTATCCAAGTAAGACCCTTTTGGCCTAGGCTCTTTCACACCTCTATAAGTAGATCATTAGGCCTTACTATTCTTCCACTCTTTATCTCTCTCAAAGCTCTTTTAATTTCTTCCTTTGTAATCTGTCAACAAAAAGTAAAGTTACGATACCTCTTAAACGTGCTAAGATCATCTAAAGAGATGTTGTCATCTATGTTTTCATTAAAAAGTTTATAGAATTACCTTTGTCATCTTCTCTTGATGTTATTTTCAGCCACGAGTACTCACCCTACTTTATCTTTTATATAACAAACTTAATCAATCTCTCTCGTTTTTCATTCTCTAACTCTCGTCAGCTTAAAAATATTATTTTCTCCATCTTTAGTTTTTAATTGTTAGTATAATTTCTCATTAGCTCTGCTTTTGGCTTTTAAGATTAAAGAGAAATTTCTTAAAGTTAGACGTATACGATCTTTGCCTTTTAATATATCTATTTATTTGTACTACAAAATAGTGTACAAATAATTTTTATGAATTTTTAGTATTTCATAAGTGTAATGTGTACTCTTATTTTTATATGGATATTTTGCATTTTATTCATGCAACTTTAATTTTCTTTGGATGGATACTTTTTGTAATGAAATGTTACAGTTTTCATTATAATAAAGTTACTCACTTTTTATATTAACAATCCTCACTTATTACATGCATATACCAACAATAAAATACAAAATAGCAAAATATATGATAACGGCCCTATTTATTGACTTTTGCATTTGGTGGCACTGATAATAATAATGGCAAAATAGCAATGTCCATTTATGATATGAATAATAGGGTATGAAATAGCACTTTACATGGACATTCATAATACATTAAAAACTCTTGTTGATAACCATGTTAAACAAAAGTGGATGTAACTCCAACAGTTTAATATACCTTTCGATACAATATTGACCAAAGTAAATATTATATAATTAATTATTTTCCTCTCCTTTTTGATATTTTATATCTCAATAATCATATTAATACAATAAATATAATAGTACTCTTAACGTGCACCATACTTTTTAAGTTTTTTTAATCTTTTATTTAAGATCTCTATCTTTTTTTGTGCATTCTTTTTACCCTTTTTTAAAAGTTGGTTTATGGAGAGATTTTTCTACTTTACTTTTTCTTTTACTAAATTAATTTGTTGACAATGGGGTGAGATAATTTTTCTTTACTTTTTAAACTTTATCTTCATACTCTTCCATATGATTAAATAGTAACTAAATTACAACTTTTCCCTTCCTTAAGTTTAGGCTTAATTTATTAAGAAAAGCTACAATTTGTTTTTTCTAGTTCTTGCTTCTATAAAAGATCATACATTGATTTTGATTTATCCATAATTTATACATATAAATTTAATTTTGTGACATTTTACTATCACACATTGATAATTGAAAGATACAGAAAGAACAGAGCATGAGTTGGCAAACATTTGGGAAAGTGTGATAGATATATATATTTATTTATTGTATAACCAAACATTAAAAATGTTGATAATTGTTAGTTATATATATAATTGAAAAGATAACATGTTATTAAAGCTACCAAGTATTAGTAATATTTTTAATATTGGGATAAATGTGTATATACTTTTTAAAAATAGTATTATTTAAGATATTTTTAAAAATTGTTTAAAATTAGAATATTTGAAATAATTTACCTAAAACCTTTTATAGAGTTCCTTTTTTAATAAAGCTTTATTCATCAAAAGAAAATATTAAAAATTTAAATATTTTGACAAAATTTTTAAATAGTTTTGTACTTTGTAAAACTTACAAGAGACAAGATATCTTGAATGTAGTAATTACAGGTTTTTAATAAATTTTATTGCCAAATAGAAATTATATACCTTTTCAATAGCACAACATTTTCTAAAACGTAAGGCAAAAAGAGCAATTTGATCTCCAATATTTACACTAAAATTTGAGTTGGTTCTTAATGTTTTGTTGCATTTAAAATGAATCCTATCATTTATAAAATGTTTAAAATAAATATTAATGTTTAGCCCTTGATTATACCTAATTATTCATAGAGTTTAGCCTTTGTCAAGAGCTGTTTTAAACGTTTTTTAGATAATAAGGTTTATATTAAACGTTTTATAAATAGTTAATTTTTGACATTTTAGTAAAAGCGATAGAGAATAAATTGTTATTGGCCAAAATAATATTTGACTCTAGTCTGGCCATGTGTTCCAAACTTTTTCTCATCAGTCAAACCTTTACAAGACCAAACTCTGAACTACTACTAAAAGCGAAGCAGAGAACGGATCGATACAGTTGATATACCACTACTGGACTGAAGCACTCAACAAAGGTTCAATCTTTGATTGAAAATGGATATGGGTTTTTCTGTGGAAGCACTACTTCCCTCCCTGAGCTCTGTAAGTATGCTATCTTTATTTAATCACACGCTCGTTCTTAAGTAAAGCTTATACATTTATACGACACCGGACATTCTACTGATATTTTGCGTGTGTTTTTTTGGTCACTGGACCATTTCGTAGCTTGCTGTTTTGGTTGTATACTTCTGTTACTTGGCAATTGCTGGATCTATACTTCCTGGAAAAGTTGTCCCTGGGGTGGTTTTACAAGACGGTTCTCGTCTTCATTATAGTTGCAATGGTTCGTTGTATAATGTAGCAGTCATTTGTTTGCGTTCCAATCTCTCTGTCTGGTTCTATTTAAATGGACTTGCTGCTTGTAAGTACTGTGGTTTTTGTTGTTTGTACAACAGGGTTCTTGTCCCTGCTATTGCTGGTTGCCCTTCTTGGAATTGGTGTTAAGATGGATTTGATATCAGCCACAGTGAGTATTTTCAAATTTTTACTGGATCATGGAGATTGAAGATTCAGCAGATATAGCACAGGTTGCATTTGCTTCTGTTACTGTGTCCATGATTGGAAATTCATTGACTCTCAGGTGATATCAGGGAGAGGACTGGAGCTGCTATCAACAACTTTTTTCTTCAGTTCTCTTGTAAGTTACAATCAAATGTCAGTTAGGAATTCTTGGTGTATGGCATTTTGTTTTAAACACTATATCCTGCGAACATCTTATCTGATTTCTTCTCTTGGGAACAACTCTTTTTGCCTTAGCAGCTAAATTCCTTCTTCAGGCCTATCTTGACTATTAGTGTTAATAATGATAAAGAGGAATATAGAGTGCTTAATGGATTATTGTATCTTCCCCTTGTTTGTTGGTCCTGTTATTCTCGTCCATCATAAACCACTTCAACATTGTGTGATGTCAATCATGGAAGTCCTCAGCTTTGCAAATGCAAAGAGTGATCATAGCATTTTATCGCAATTAAAACAAAATATAACTCAAAAAGATATACCCTTCATAGTTTGTGGCTTGATGTTGTTTTCTGAATGATCTCTTATGACAAAAGAAACATAGATCAAGTTTCAGACACTGAATCTGTGATAGGTGTGACATCCTAACAACTGTTATCTGAGATCAATATGATGAGACTAGATCTTGATTGTGTGATCAGTCAATGACTAAAATGTTTTAACTTCATTTGTATGGAATTCTTCTTATTCAATGTTCACCTATTTAGGGTTTTCCCCATTCTTTTTTCATGACATATACTTAGGCCTCTGATAGTTTCACATGACGAATACAAATGCATGTTTTTAATTGCTGTCCACATTTTAGCATCTCCTAATTTGCAGTTTTGGTTCCTTTTTTCACAAGTTATTTTGTTTTTCTTCCTTAAATCTAGATGACATTAGCACTCTATGTTTTTGGCCGCAATTCAAAACATAGCAGTTGTTCCCTCAAACCTCACGTTACAGGAAATCTGATACACGACTGGTAATTCATACAATTTCCTTTATGCTATTTCCATTAAAGAAGTGTACCTCCATCTCTCCTGTCAAGCCTTCATGTTTCTGACATTTAGATAAAAATGATGTGCATTTTAATATTAGTGATTAGGGGAAGTGTTTATTTTGAGGAGGAAGACTAGTCAAAATATTACAATTATCTCTTTCATCTGATTATATTTTGAACTATATACTTGGAGTCATAATTTGATATAAACATGCATGGTCAATTTAAATTCTTTGGCATGCTGAATTTATGCGTATACAAACTACAACCAATCTTTTTATGCAATCAATTTACTCAAAGTAGCATTATCTGCAATGTCTACAAGTTGTTGCATTTGATGATATCATCTGTACACTAAAAACAATTTATCTGTGAAAATTTAGAATTTCATCAGCTATGCTATCTCTTGCTTTCCTTCCAAAAGGCTGTTTTGATTGATAATCTTGATGTACTATGCTATTTGTGATTCGATAGGTGGTTTGGGATACAGCTCAATCCCCAGTTTTTGGGTGTTGATCTCAAGTATGTGATCTCATCTCCAATTATTTGCATGTTTTTCTTTTGACGCGACTTAGCAAAGAAATTGTTGATCCATACAATTGAGCAATTCTGTGATAACAATTTCTGATTTTTGTAAAATAATTGTTAACTTGTGTTTTTATCTATAACTGCAAATGCTTCTCATATCTTAAGGAATCTTTTGTTTAGCAATTCAGGCCCATTTCTTATCTCATCACTCGAGCTCCTCATGACTATAAGTCAATCTTTAAAAGATCTTAGTTTTCTTGGTATCACATGGAAAGAATGGTTTATTATATGCAATCATTTTTCATTGATGTTAACATGTTGGATCTACTGAAATAAGGAGGTTTAGAACTCTGATATGCTAACCAAGATGGTTTTTTGTTCTGTAGATTCTTCTTTGTTAGAGCTGGAATGATGAGTTGGCTGTTCATCAACCTATCAATTCTTGCAAAAAGTATTGCAGACGGAAACTTGAGCCATTCAATGATTCTGTACCAACTATTTTGTGCGGTAATATGAGTATGCTTGCAGGTATCTTGTTTTTTATTCTCATGCCATCCCAGATATGATTCTGACTCACATTATGTTTCCATCCCTGATAGATATATATTCTGGACTACTTTTTCTATGAGGAATACATGACCTCTACGTAAGTACATGATGTATATCTTTCTAGCATTATTGGTTTGAAGTATTCCTCTTTTATTTCATGCCTCAGGACCTCTTATCCACAGAAGATAAGAATGGAAATCTTGATTCATGTTTGGAGTTTGGATTTTGTCCATGCATTATTGGAATTAAAATTTTTATCAACAGTAGGTGAAAACTCTTGCATATTTCTTTTCTCCTAATATCTTCTTAGGTATAGCACCAAAATGAATAATCTATTAGGGCAACCTGCTGTACACAGTAAACTAGTGAAATTGGAAAAGCAAATACCACGTTTCAAACAAATTGTCATAGATCCTATTGCACGAAGACATGCTAAAATTTTTCCTAAGATCATCCAAAGTGTCACTGATTGCTGGACCTTTTGCCAATATGGTTTGATCCAAAGTCTGTCATGACTTCTGAAGATATGATTTTAGGACCTCCCTAACATGAAATTTGTTAACCTTAAGGCACCCAAGAGAAAATGAATTGGGTGACTCAAACTAAAACCTACTCAATGACAATTTATCAAACACCTTACATGCAAATAGAAGAACACTTAATAATCTTGAACATGATGAAAAAGCACCAATTATTCTAAAATTTAGTTTGGAACCTGGTATATATTGTTGTTAAACTAGAGACATGATAAATGCAATGTTCAAGTATTATTATACTTTTTAAGCTAGTGGGCTTGCAGTCTTAGGTTCCATTTGATATACTGAAGCAATCAATCATACAAGCAAGATATGTATAGCAAATGAAGTAACAATTACTCAACAACAATATAAACTATTTAACAGATAAGGGAAGAGAGAAACAATTATTGTTTATAGTGGTTTAGTTCTGTTTAACCTGTCCACTATTCAAATTCCACTCAAGATTTCGAAGCCACTATGGCACTTTTTTTGCTAGATGAAGAGGAATTGGTACAACTAGAGATGGCAATGGACCTGGCTCGAGTCTGGTCTGAAATTTTTTACTGGCTTGAAACCCGACCAGGTTTGGAATAGTTGGCCGAGCCTGAACCTAATCAAGCTTTGATAGGCTAGAAAATTATTATTCATCTATATACAAAACAATGTCTTTTTGTATGTGAAAGAAGTTTGGACTTCGGGTTAGGCTCGAGCTCCTAAGTTTGAACCCGTTCTGAAGCCTAAAATAAAAGGAAAAACCCAACCCAAGCGCAAGCCAACCCATTGACTTTGGGTAGGCTGGATTGGGCTTAGGCACTTTTGCCATCCTTAGGTACAATTCACCTTTTTCAAGGTTCCAAGGCAAATTTTCCAATTTTTTTTAGAACTCTCTGTAATACACTCCTAAGCCTCACACCGCATAAATAATCTCAAGAATACATTAAACTCAATACAACAATGTTTTTTTCTCTCTAGAAAATAAACCTCAATGTGCACATGAACTTTGATTCTCTAATAGCGCTTGTAAACATTGTTTGCTCTTATTTATTCTCTCACTTGTCTCTTTGCTTCATGAGATGTTTATTAGACTTGTTTTCAACCTTATAATTGTGCTAATATCATTTCTTTCAATATGGGGCACGATACCTTAAAAGGCAAAGCTCAGTTTAGTCAACTGAATCTCTGTTCATAGTTACACTATTTGGTCAATCAAACAGAGAAGGTGTCTTCTAGACTTTTGTAACCCCTTCCCTTAGCTTTCCAACATATCTTGAATCTCCCAAATCCAACATTCGTAGAGAAAGTTATGATTAATATACTAAAACAACATCATTGTTCAATGTCACCTTCCTGATTTGCTTCAAAACTTTCGAGCAATATTTGATTCACTTCAAGCAAATTGTGCAAAACTTGAATCACAGTTCCAACTCTTGAATCATCTCTTTCATGATTTGTTCATCCAGTTCAAGTTTCCAGCATTAATACTAAAGCTCTCCAGAAGTTATGTCTTATAACATTACTTTCCAATGTTACATGTCATCACTTACAAATTCATTAATATTGCACTGTTTTGTTATTATTAACCATGCATTTAAGCCTACTTGGTTCAACAAAATATATCATTGACTGAAAATTCCAACATACTACTATTAGCTTATGCCTTAAATCTATTGTTTGCATATCTTATAAGGTACAGTACATATGCTTCAAAGCTTGGGCTATATTTAAAGCACATATTTGATTTCATAAGAATTATAGGTAAAGCTGGATATTGTTTCCTGCTTCTTTTTGCTTTTGTTGGTAAAGGATTGGTTATATTTTCTTTAACTTGTCTATTCTATTTGATAGTTGGGACATAATTGCAGAGAGATTGGGCTTCATGTTGGTATTTGGGGATCTGGTCTGGATTCCTTTCACTTTTAGCATCCAGGTATCTGACCATGAATTTGGCTAATGACTGTTATCAAGGAACTTTATGGGTTTAAAGAGTTTTTTTTTTTCCTAATAGAAACAATAGTTTTGGAATGAGGAGCTCTTCTGGAAATTGTTTGAAATTGATTGCAAATAGAAAAAAAGGTGGTTTCATAACATTAGTGTTTTGTATTGCATTGAATCACCCTACATGGTAGGGGATCCAACTAAACCCAAGTGTAATTTGTAAGTTACTCAAGTACCAAAATAGGTCACAGAACATATGAAAGGTATTACCTAGCCTGAGGCAGGGAATATACTTCCAATATTGCCTGATATACATCTGGGGTTAATTATTTTTCTTGACAGAAAAAATAAATTGGAATTGTATCTTGTGAAATTGCTTAAACTGTAATGGCGAAATTTTGCATTAATCACAGAGGGTTCAGTTATCCAACTGAGAAAAAGGCAAACTCAGATGATGTTTGTTCACAATTTTTCTTGTTCTATGAAGGCAAAGTTACTTGCTTTGACAAAAACTGCCTAGGCAGTCTGAAATTATCTTCAAAAATATTCCACACAATTTGTTTATATTTCTAAAGCTCAGTTTTGCTTCTCACGAGCTTTCTTAAGCTTAAAAATGATTTTGCAAACATGCATCGGTTGTCTTTTCCTTACAGACCTGGATTTTTGTAGGGTTGGTGGCTTTTGGCTAACCAGGTGGAATTAACAAAAGCTGCTATGATGGTGAATTGCCTTGTTTTCCTAATTGGGTAATTTTCAGATTCTAAACATTACTCACTGGCTTCAACTCGACTTGTTTGAAAATCATAAACAAAACTACACGTCTGTAATGTGGCAGGTATGTGGTATTTAGAGGAGCTAACAAGCAGAAGCATATATTCAAGAAAGACCCTAAAGCGCCTATATGGGGTAAACCACCAAAGGTTATTGGAGGGAAGTTGCTTGCTTCTGGTTATTGGTAAGATTCCATTATGATTACATTTCTTAGCTATAAATTTGTCTTCTTGTCATCAATATAATTACAAATACTAGTTATGAAGCTTATATGAAATTGCTACTAGACAAGTTGACTGTTTCTTTGAATATCACATGCCCGACTGTCGAATATGGCTTAGCAGATTGTTATGATCCTGAACGAAACGCCACCCTTCCCTTGCCACATATTCCTTGACAGAGGTTTCTGCTGCCGCACCTGCATGATAATGAGATTGTTAGCCTTGTGTTTCATTTAAATCCTCAATGAATTATGTTTACATTAGTAGTTAAGTTGTTAATATCTTTTCTTGAAGAAAAAGGCATCTGTAGCCACTGCTACAACACTCAATGACCTTTAACCCATAGCCCCTGAAGAAGTGGAAAGAAATAGATCATTGTGGTGGGACGTTGCATGTGGGATTTATAACCTTTAAACCCTTTTGGCAAAGTTAGGTCTCACAAAGCCTAAATATGAAGAATTCATCAAGTCTTTCTCATGGGTTTTTGTTAAGCGTAATGTTTATGAGATGCTTCAACTCTTATGTATATGTTTGACGTTTTGTTGATTATGTTGAAGGGGCATTGCAAGACATTGTAATTACCTTGGAGACTTGTTACTCGCGTTGTCCTTTAGTCTACCTTGTGGGTTTAGGTAATCATCCAAATCCAATTTATTTTACTCCTATACATGCCCTTATACTTGTGCACATCAAAATTATAAGCCTTTGGGATCAACTCTTTTTGCAGCTCAATTGTTCCATACTTCTATCCAATTTACCTCCTTATTCTGCTAATATGGAGAGAGAGAAGAGACGAGGCCCGATGTGCAGAAAAATACAAAGACATATGGGCTGAGTACCGCAGGCTTGTTCCGTGGAGGATATTGCCATACTTGTATTAATAACAGGCAATTTTCAAGCAGCTGACGAAATTCTCAAAAGCATCGTCGTCATTTTCGGTTGTATGCAATTTGTATTTTCTTTGAGTCAGTGTTTTGTGGTTAACTTTACATAGGACGCAGCTGCTTGTTTAAGACGATGAAGCAAAATGTCGTACCATTTCCAAGACCCAAATGGCCAAATCCTAATCAAACATATGTTACTATATTTCTAATTATCAATCCTTTTTTAATTTAACTTTTCTAACTGTAGTCCAGCTCTTAACATTTACTTGGCAGAGGTTATCTGGGTCAAAAGACTTGTCCATTAATTTGGTACGTGTTCTAGTCATAAATGCCGACAAATACGAGTACAAGAGATGGTGATGGTGGGTCTCCTGTCACCATTTTGTCTGTCTCATCTACGCTCTTCTAGTTGCTTTCTATCAATTGATGAAAAGGAAAAGACGGCGTCTTGGTTACATCATCCTCCCTCCTAACTAACGACTTTAAGCAATAAAGTCCAAAAAGATCTTTAAGTTTATTCAATTAATAATAAATTACTTAAATAATAAAAAATGACTTGCAACAACAATAAAAAATTCACTAAATCACAAACGGTAAGGCACAATCAATAAAGCGTTAGAGTTTACTTGAGAATACTTTAAAAGACAAGTATACTTCGATCTCTCTTTTTTTTATTAATAATATTTAGAATTGAATATAATCTGATAGATAGATAGATAGATAGATAGATAGATAGGATTACTTAAGAGTAATATTGATATATATTATAGAAATATCTCTAACTAACCTTAGATATTGAACTTCAAAAAAGTTAAAGTTGATAAATATTATTTGAACTATAAAACTTTTTTATTATCATGCATTTCTATCTCGTGGAACTTTTGACTCTTAAACTTATCTTTAAATATCAAAAGGATAAGATTTTATACCGCACACAATCATCTATATAGTCGTGTACAGTGATCGTATCTGAGATTTAAAACTTGACTTTACAAAGATACACATTCATAATAAGTTGCACGACTGACAGACACGACCGTATATTACACTTACACAATCATGTTTGACTCTACACGAGTGTATCTAATCTGGAAGCCTTGCCTTTCAACTTTTACACGGGTACAAAACTACACACAATAATGCACACGATTGTGTCCTCAATTGACAGGATGTGTGCCTCCTATACACGGACGTGTACACTAGAAATTGTTATCCGTTGGTTAGTGGGTTGTGTCTGTTTCACTTTTTGAACTATCGTATCTTTTTGTTATTTTGATGGAAGACAACAAAAATACAAGGAGATTGGTCCCTAAGCTTAGCAATGATTTTAGTATACACCATCTCTCGTATTTGTTAAAAGCTTAAAAGAGTCATTTCATATTTGTCTGAAATCGCTTGACATTAATGGCAGAAGATATGTCATGATATTCCGCATTTTCATTTTTTTTAATAGATATGTATATAGATTATTATCATGTCTTACAGTTGGTATCAGAGCAAACTCATCTCTGCCTTGATGTAGTTGATTTCTACAATTATATACGTGACTAGGTGTTTTATTTGTTGCATATATTGAAGATGTTAAAGCCACTGTATTGCAAGAAATTTAATTCTGCTTAAAATGGTTTTTGAATCATTAACAATAGAGATTAAGAAGTCACGATATAATTGATTTTGTAAAATGGGTTGGATACGGGTCAAGTCGACCCGTCCAAAGGTTGAAGACGACGTTTGCTAAATTGCAAGTTATCAATTTAAGGTTCGTGGCCCACCATGTGTGCTTTAATTGTTAATGCATTTGCACCCCATGCGTTTTGACAATTCAACATTGTAACGTGGGCCATCCATTGTTTGGAAAATGTGAATAGAGGTTGTAGAAACGTTGTTATCGTGAGAAGCTTTAGTTAAGCATAACCTTTGTTGCTCAAACATCTTTTCATGCGACCCACATGTTGACTTGTAGTTGTCATTGCTTTGAATTGTGTTTGCTTTTATTGCTTCCTCGTATATGTGAGAGGAAACGAAACCAAAATAAATATCGTGGGCCATTGTTTGGAAAAGGACGCAGAAACCATTGTTTTAGTCGGCATTTATAGAATTTTGTAACTCACAAAGCTTTTCATAGGGCCCACTATTTGCTTTTAATTGTTGTATGAGTCTTGACAACCGTCAACTCCGGAA
>JAOQMS010000005.1:42032043-42042202 GCA_027563885.1 Erythroxylum longipes | reverse complement strand
TCATAAATACCCTATGTTCTTCAATGCTCATTCATCCATACCTTATACACATTTCTCATGTTCTTAAGATCATGTTTACATTAAAAGAACTCATTTATTCCTTAAACAAATCAAAATTTCTAGATTTGAACTCAACCTCATCAAAACAGTCCATTTTTTAGATTATGATTTTAATTAACTACATAAACTTGTCAAGATATCTTCTAGCCAAAATGTTTCATAGAAGCATTAATAAGATATCAATAATCATTTTTCATGTTTTATACTTTGATTAATTCGAGCTCTAAAGTCCTCAAATTAGGAAATAATACAAGGTTTCTGCACAGGGATATATCACAGGCAGTATTAGGAAAACAAGCATGACTTAAGATCTAGTTACTATTTTATCGAGCCACTTTCACAGAGGTTAAGCTAAGACCTATATCTACAAATTGCATTCTTTGAGTTTCTTCAAATTCGTGCTCTAAAGATATGTAAAATAGATTGAAGGAAGATGAAATTGAAACTAGAATTTCGACCTACAACTCTAATTTTCCAGATTCAAGAACACTTCATTAACACCTATCTTTACCATGAATTGTTCATTAATTATACCTCAAATCCCAACTTAAATTATCCATACAACAATCCTTAAGTTACTATTTGCGTACATGCAAAAACAAACAGAAAAGTACCCAAGTTCATTCAGAAATTTCCAGCACAATCAATCATTAACATCATATATAATTCATCCTAATTCATCATCATCAATTCTCTACCATAACATGCTATAAACACTAATCATTTACTTAAATTTTTAACTCCAATTCCATCTCAAAATATCAACCCAATCCAGTACTCCAAGCAAGCAAAAACATCACATGTTCAAGGTAAAATTTAGATGGATTTCAGCTAGATTTAGTAAGGCAACTTCAAGCTGATCTTTTACTTAACTTTGTGAGGCTAAAACATGTATTATTTGTGAAAAAATTAGGCATAAACATAAGCAAGTTCAGGGGAGTGAAAGAAAAGAGTTTCGGTAATGTGAGTGAGAGAAGAAAGAACAAGAAATGAGCTTAATCAAGTTTGCTCTTGCTGAATGTTAAACATAAGGTGCTAGGTGTCATCTAATGAAATGGCCACATGTCTAAAGGCATGTTCAAAATTTATCAAGTATAGGTGCTGCCATATGTTACAATTAAAGCTAGGCTACATGTCATTTAAGTACGGCAACCATTTTTCCATTAATCAATGTCATTTGTCATCAACTTACTAGTCTATTTGTCCCACAATGATCAATGTTATCATACATTTTTCCTAGGCTTAATCATTCTAATTTTCATGTGTCGATTTATCTTATCACTTGGCATTTTTCTTATAGCAAATATACATTATAATCCCTTAATTTTCCAATTATATCAATTAATTCCAAATTTACTACTTATAATCAATCATACAAAAATTCAAGGCATAAACATGTTACAATTCACATAATGAACATTTTAAACTTTTCATACCCTGGAATAAATCAATTGAGTGCATATGCTATCTTTGTAATGTATTCTAGTTCATATTTCATGTGTGTATATGCTAATGTTATGCATATGAATGAAATGCCAATTCATAAATTCTAATGACAACTAATGCTCTAGCCCTCAAAATGGAAATCGGGTTATCACAAGTAGCTCTATAATATTTGCTACGAATATCTTACCATCTCCATGGGACAAGAGTAGTAGATTAGATCCACTTCTATGGCATCACTAAGAGGTGTAGATATGGAAAAGGATTCTTCCATCCTATCTGGAATTACTTATAGTCTCGTAGTAAGCAAGTTGAACTTGATTGTAAAATTTTGAGAAATTTTATGACTAAATATTATATATTTAATAAATAAGGATCAATATGAGATATTGAATTTTATATAGGCATAATTGATATTTAATTAGAATTATTTATAATTATAACTAAATTTTAATTGAAATTAGAATTTAATTTCAATTAAAATTACCAAAATGTCTATAACTCATTATAAATAGGCTTAAGCTCTATGGAGCTAGTACTTCTTGCTTAATCCTCTCTGTAAGAGTTATAAAGTTCTCTTAACTTATTATATGGATATCATTAGAGGCCGGACATTTGTGCAGCTATAGTGGTTGAAACAGATCGACTTCGAGAACGGTTCGAGAGATACCACAAGATAAAGATCAAGCTTCAAAATAATGTACAAATTAAGTTTTCGTTTTATTATGAATTGTGTTACTCATTTTATAGAATTAAAGAGATATTGATTTTCAGAAAAACAAAAGTTGCGAAAAATTTTCGTAATTATTCTGCTGTAGTCAGAATTGAATCCCAACCTAATTTGCCACTGTTTTTATGTATGTAATCTCTTTAATTCGAGCACATGCATATTCACTATGACTAAAAAAGTGAGCAACGGAAAGAAAGAAGTCACCGTTGTTCGTTTAGTTTTGTGTATATACTTTTTCATTTTATATAAAAATATAATGATTCCTCCTGTTTTATACTTATTAAATTTTAATAACTAATAAATAAGTAAGTCCTTCAATTTAATTTATCATACCGAATTTTAAAGCTATTTAAAAAGTCAAATATACACATCACTTTTATAATTTTATTTTAAAAATATTTCTGTTATTTAAAATTATTTATTGTGGTATTATGAAATAAAAATATTTTACTATTTTAATTAAATTAATTTACTAAATTGTTATTAAATTTGAGTTACAAAAGTCATGCAAATTATGTTATATGTATAATAACAAATCATATAATTATTTATATTAAAATAATAATAATAATAATAATAATAATAATAATAATAACTATTTTAAATTTTCTAATATTATAAAATATTTTAATAATTTAGAATAAAATAAATAAAATAAAACTTTACCGACATTTAAAATACGACCTCTTTTGTATCAGTTACGATATTTTTATCATATTCTATTAAATTTCAGACGAACATTTATATAAATCTTAAATAAATATATGAACTAAGTTTAATAAAATAAAATTTAAACAGAATAATTAGAATAAAAGATTCGACAATCAGCTTGTGGGGTTATAACCGCCCAACCGCTGGTCTTAAAGTAACTGATCAACTTAATTTCTCCTGCGCCCTTAGACCGTACAATAACTGCCGGCCCACACGTACGTTGCAGAATCTTTTCCCTTTACATTTATAATATAGATAACCTCGTTTTTTGTTTTGTTTTTTGGCTTTTGTGCTTTCAAAAAGCTTCAGTTTTACTCAACGCATGCATAACGTGTGGCTCAGAATCGGAGACTGCGTGGCGACACGTTTCAGCAGAGAACATAATATGCCCATTGTGTGGGTGTGGCATTGGGAATGATGTCATGTGCAGTCACACGTCATGCACTGTGGGCCACGGAAACCTTTCGGTTCACTTTAGCTTTTCCCGATGTTTTTCTTTTGACTTCGTCCATTTATGCTTGGCACGTAATAGCTTTGCCTTTTACATTTACCTTTGCCTTCTTGTCCAATGACAGAATTTTCAGCCGGCAACTTAACCGGAATCAACCAATAATATTTCATTTTTGTTATATTAATAAATTTGTTGAATAAGATAATAAACAAAATTTATATTGTTAATTTCAACTGTCTCGAACCAGTGAAATTAATAGAATTGATCTACCAAATGGATGCTATGTAAAACTATTCAAGTGGTTGCTCCTTCACCCACCTTTAATTAGAGGAAGAAGAGGAAAGGAAAGATGAAGGCTCCATTAAGTGTAGATTTGTACTTAAATCTGATAAGAAGTATTTAATAATAAAATATTTATTTAATTACCAAATCAAAATTTTCATCAAATAATGCGCATAATAATCCAATTATCTTCACGGACTAGATGTTTGGTCTTAGTAAAGCAACAATTAGAAATAATTTAAGAATAATAACTAATTGTAATATAAATCTTATAAATGTGACAACATCGTAATTTTATTCATAAAGCATATTTATCTTATACACTTTATTTTTATATGTTAGTTAACTAACAAATTGAAAGGTTAAATAATATTTTTAATTAATTATGTCATAAACATACAATCAACATATTGATTGTAAGGCATAAATTAAACCAAAACTTTTTAAGTCATGATTCGAAAAATGGAACAAATGGAATTTTCATTCTTAAAATTTGAAACCATTTAATTATTTTCTAATATTATATTCATCATAAACATAAACTAGTGTAAAAACATAAAAGTATGGCCCTTATAAATAAAATGGGAAATTTATAAATGATTGAATTATCAATTTTGAAAAACATATAAACTAAAAAAAGTATTGAAAATATTCAGAAAAGCAAAAGAATATGATTTTAATCTAGCATCCCTAGCACTACAACAAAGAAGGCAATTGGCTATGAAAAAAACGTAGTCAGTTGTTCAAAAAATATTATAGGCAACATTTCCAAAAATTATAGCTAAAAAGTATTAACTACAAAAAAATTTTGTAGCTAAACCAATAAAAAAAAGTAGCTAAAAAAATAAATATTAGTCAATGTTGGTGAAAATTTTTTGGCACTAAATCATTGACAACAAAAATAAAATATAGCCAATAGTTTTTGTCTACGGTTTTTCTCTTCGTAGCTATATAGTATTATCTATGTTTTTTTTCCAACTTTACTACACTTTTCATAATGTAATGAGATATTATTTGCTACTTTTTTTTATAATATAACAAAATATTATTTAATGTGTTTTTAATAATATAATGATATGTTGTTTATTACATTTTTATTCCATTATATTGAAAAATACATTTTTTATATAATGTATCAACATATTTTTAATCGTGAATTATTTGCTTATTATTATAAAATTAAATCATATACAAATATTATTAATTTAAAATATCGAGCGTGGTGTATATAAAGCAAAATTATATAAATATTATTAAATTGAAAAAAAAAAGAATATAATACTAAAGGATGACTATTTGTTCTCATGCACGATATTAATGAGAAGTTGAGCAAGTTAAGGAATTTTGCAATTGTAAGGGTAGTGATTGATCGAAACATGCCTAGCAAGTTAGGAAGGCGGGCGGTTGGGGCTGTGAAATACCAAACCAGTGTCAGCCTTTCTAAGGTTTCCAATAATAATTCCCAACCCTCGAATTTTTGAGTCTTAAGGCCACGAGACACGATGAAGTGCTCGTTGATGAACGTTATGTACAGGAAGTGTTGGGTCTCATCTCATCTAACAAATTACATACTGCTACTTGTGCAAAAGCTATTGCCAAAATAATTGGCAAGACGAGGAATTAGACGGTGGTTGTCAAGTCCCTCATGCTTGTTCTTAGGATTTTTCAAGATGGTGATCCTTTCTTTCCTTAGAGAAGTACTCCAAGCAATGAAACGTGGCACTAAGATTCTTCATCTTTCCATATTTCGCGATGACTCAAATTCAAAACCATGGGACTATATATTCTTTGTTATAACATTTTCCCTCTACCTTGATAAGCGTTTAGACTGCTTTATGAGAAACATGTGTCACAGTTGTTTGCAATGTCATCCTGCAAGGAGAAGAGTTACTTGGAACAAACAAGTTGTTTTTGTACTGTAAGACCCTCTTCATTTCACAAGAAAAATAATACAACAAACCAATAAAATAGACAGAAATGAAAGATTGACTAATTTTGAAATGATAGTGGAATAGTGTTTAAGAGTTGAATTCTACATCTTTTTAATGGGACCCCTATAAAATTAATAGCTTTTAATTGACCAACCTCTTGAGAAGGTAGGTTCTCCACATTAGTAGCCATTAAACTTTCACCACCTTTTCTTGTCAATTGAAAATGGGGCTTAATTTGTTTGCTTCAAAAAAGGGTAAGGTATAAAAGAGTCAATTTAGTATTAATAACAAAGAAAAAGAAAAAAGCAGTAACAGTGCAACATGATGCCAAATTCCGGTTGCACATGATGGACGTTAACATATAATCATAAAAGTGAAAGTTAAAAGCTAAAATTGTATTGTTGCAGCAATAAAGAGATTGAGTCGTCCAACAAATATCACCACCAATCCTAACACCGTTTGCCGATAGCTAAAGAAAATGTAGATAAGTAAGAAGAACAAGAAGAGAGCTTTTTTCAGGGATTGTACTACAAAAACTCGGTTTCTGGTAAAACCAACCGATCTCTTGCAAAAACTTAAAACAAATCTTGCAATGCCAAAGATTAGCAAACATGCTTTAATTTCCTAATGAAAATAGATAGAGCCCTCGTTATACTCATTAACTTTTCTAATATCCAGAAGTAAAAATATATACGTATACATTCAAAATATGTGACAATTTCATTGTCCACCCATCTCAGTTAAGGACATCGGGTTCACTGGACAACAATTTACGGGATTTAAAACCAGACCTGTAAATTTCTGACCCGCAAATTCTACTCATTAAACCATAGCCTAAAGGAAAATAGAAAAGACATTTAACTTGTATGCATACTGACTTATAAGTTAAAATATAGAGGACCATTTTTATTAGAGTTTTATAACATACTAGACATGTAAATGGATCAACTTTCAGCGTTTGATTCTGTTGCTGCATGCTCAAATGATAAAACGACAATTCATTATAATTCATAGTACACCAAATGATCATAAGATGTGTCATAAGGAATATATTTTCTTGGAAAAAAAGGTCTCAACCCAAAAATTAAGCCAATCAAACTATTCAAACCAGAAACAAATTCTTCTCTAATGATTTACCTAGCAAATCATATAACTTGAGTACGAGAATTTATGAAACCTAGTATCTTCAATACTTGCATTCACCAAGTAGCAGAAAAAAGCAATGAATAAAACATTAACTCGCTCAGTCTGAAACTGATTTAACAAAAAGCATTAGGAGTGACTAAATAATAACCACACAAAAAAAAAGAAATTTGAGCGCCCAAGTATAAGCACTCAATTTGGCAAATAACCATCAAACTGTTCTGACATTCTAATTCCAAGAAAGACCCAAAGTTTTAAAACCTGAGAAGGAACTACCTCCAATCTTACGAAAAAATTATAATGTTTTAGCAACTTAGGTCCTTGATTGAAGCTCCTACCTTTATTCACAGTTTCCTATAAGAGCTTATTCAATCAAACCTTCAAAACCAATATTGAATTCACTAAACATTTCGTTTTCTCAAAAGAGCACTAAATTTTACACCCTACCTTCTCCTACGAAGTTTTCTCTATATTAAATCATGGAAACATAAATTTCTCCAGAACTTGGAATCAACTAAACATTCCCAAAAGCTATCAAAACTCAATTAAAAACCAGCACACATACCAAACCAATGAAAGACATAGAAAACTGACAAAACCATTAAAGAGGGCAAGTGGGATAGTTACAAGTTCCAAAGCAACAACAGAGGAGGTGGGAACTGGGAATGGTGAACCTAAGAGAGGAGTACCCAAGACGTGGTCGGAGAACTCGAAAAGAAAACAAGAGAGAGAGAGACTGATAGTAAGAGACTAGAAAAGTGCTTGAAAACCAGAGAATAAGACTACCACAATTAAAGCACTATAACCAGAGCCAAGATAACCACAATCGGAACAAAAACAGGGGAGCATGACAACCAGAGAAGAAGACTACCGCAATCGGAGCAACCAAAGCCAAGACAACCACAATTGAAGCCAAAATACGAGTATCTTCGTAGCCAAAATAATGAGAGAAGAAGAAACGACGAGAGGAAATAATAAGAGGAAACAAACTGGTCAATTAGGTTATTAAATAAAAGAAAACGACGTAGTTTAAGTGATTTTTGAGGGCATTTTTTGGCTACAAAAAATTTTTGTAGTGGAAAAATATAGCCGAAAGAATCTGGTATGGAATAGATTTGTGTGTTTAGCTATGAATTTGAAATCATAGCAAATTAAAATGTAGGATGTTCTCCTTCAATATGTAACAATTTTAAATCCATAGCCCAAAGCTACCTTTAACTATGATTTTCTAATTTCGTAACCAAAAGTTTACTCCTAGCTACAAATTTAGAATCATTGCAAATTAAAATTAAAACATAGGATGTTTTATTAAATTTAATAAGAGACGATTCTAAATTCGTAATCAAAAAGTTACTTTTAATAGCTGCGATTTTTTAATTTCATTGCCAAAAGATTACTTTAGCTATGAATTTAGAATCATAGCAAATTAAAACCTAAGAGGTTTTTCTTTAATAGAAGATGATTTTTAAATTTTGTAACTAAAAAGTTACTTTTAGCTACAATTTTTTAATTTCGTAAAAAAATGTTTACTTTAGCTACAAATTTGAAATTGTACAAAATTAAAACGTAGGCAAAAATGATATTTTTGAAGGTTTTGTTTTAATAGACAACCATTTTTAAATTTTTTAGCCAAAATGCTACTTTTACCTAAATTTTGTAATTTCAAGCTAAACGTTTACTTTTAGTTACTAATTTAAAATCTTAGCAAATTAAAACGTAGTTAAAAGTGACATTTATTGTAGTGTGGATTCAAATAAATTATAAATCCAGTAAAAATTTTCAACAGCCATGTTTCTTTTACAGTACAACTTGGACATTTAGTTAAAATGTTTACAAAATTAGTCGACATATGTAGGTATACATTTAAAAATAATTATGACGACTTATAAACTTATATTCTTTCAAATCTTTTTCAATACCAAAAATCAAAATTATATGAAAATAAAAACTTATTCTCACCTTAGAAGATTACATGACTTTAAATTAGAAAGTATTTTTTTATTTCCACACTAAGTTATTTATATTTTTCAATTTTTTTGTCTTTCTTTTACTAAATGCATGCTTGATGTTGTCAAACCAAGGTTTTTATGCACAACCATCTTTTTTATTTTCAGAACCACCAATTTTAGAAGTTATTTTTGGTTACCATTTAGAAAAAAGTATTATCATTTTTTATTCATGTATTTACTTATTTATTTTTATCTAAACTTTGTTATCTTTTATTGATCATAACTCCGTAAAAGAATAAATAATTTTAGTAAAAATATTTATTAGTAAAAATAATTTGTCATGACAATAAACTGATTACGATGAAAATTAAGATGAAAGTTATAAGATTTAAACAAGTACTCATTATAGAGAATCTTGTAAAATTCTCTTACTAAACTCATTTTTCAGTAGTAAACATGATCGTCATATAGAGATATGATATATGATACTTTAATGATTGGCCTATTACAAATGAGAGATTATTGATTTATACCCTACAATCTATCGGTTGGTTGTAGTTTAGTGAAAAACTAATTTAAAGGCATTATTTATCTTCTACATATTTAGATCTATGTGATAAAATATATGAGATAATATGCATTGTAAATGAAATTGTTATGAGACTATAGCTATGAGATTTATATTGCATTTATGTATTATCCTTAAATAAATTTTAGTCATTAGTCTATTAAGATGGGAAATTAATATAGCATAAAAAGACTAACATACATTATGTTTCTTCCTTATAAAGGAAGTAATCAATCTCATAGACTAAAGTGTGGAGATACTTAAATAAATGTGTGAGTGTTGTTAGAGAATAAGTTCACTAAACTAAACTAATCCTATTTGAGAAATCCATTTATAACATTACTTATATGTTTACTAAAATTATCGATGTGATTATTGTATAAGTGATATAGCAGACTTGAGATCTCCAAAATATCTCGTATAAGGATTTTTGTGTTAATTATGGGTATCCTAGTTGGTAGTAATTGGATATAACATGAATTATATGAAGATAGTAAAATGATCAATATATGATTCATTATCCTAAAATAATTATGTAGAATGTTCTATTATTCTTAATTAATATTAATTCAAAAAATCCTTGGCCAGGTTAGAATGAAACTTTGAAAATAATTTTCAAATATCAATAGCTGCATCATTAATTAGAAACCTTCAAATTTGGAGGGGCACTATAGAAGCCCTCCATTACTATTCACTATTTTTTTTTCAAATTTTTCTCTCTTCCTTTTTCTTTCTTTTTTCATTAATTCATTTTTAATTTTTTATTCTTTATTTTGTTATTTAAATAATATTTCAATATTTTTATTATATTTTAATTTAAATAATTATAATTTTCAAATAATTTTAAGGTTTAATTTCATGTTTATAAATATTTTCATTATATATTTATAA
>JAOQMS010000005.1:42017379-42031943 GCA_027563885.1 Erythroxylum longipes | reverse complement strand
TAGCTTTTGCTTCCTTCCTTAGTGCCTTAGCTGTCTTCTCGATTTCAAAATCAAACAACAATTCTTCAGCACTGACGACCCTTCACATAGACTAAGAAAAACACAGCAAGATCAAATGCAAGGTACAGAAAACGCAAAATAAGAAGCAGACAGTAAAGAGAACAAATAAAACAAAAATCAATTCTAACAAAATCTATTAACACAAAACAAAAAGAAACAAAAATGTCCAATTTAACCAAACAATCAGTCGCCTAATATTACTCAGGGATTACTCCTTGGCAACGGCACCAAGAAACTTGATGTAGCTCTGCAAGTTCACGGGTCTCAAGTAGTATAGTATAATATAGTCCACAGGGAGTAATTGTGTAAGTACTAGGCTTGGATTACTCAATTAATTGGACTAAGCAGTTGAGTGAGAATGGGGAATTAAATTAAGGAATTTAACTATCAAAAATAATAAAACTAATGCTAAACAAAGATATGAATGTCTCTAGTGATTAATCTGAATGGAATGTGATAAACTTCAAGGAGGGTTCCACTTTTAGCGTTTTCTATGGACTTTACCTGGATTAATTTATTAGACTGAATTTTGGTTGATAGAAGGTTGAGCCTAGAGTTTCTTAGACCCTTTTTCAAGGTATCAATGGAGTATTATGCAATAATCCTTATTTACTATCGTAAACTAGCAATCAAGCATAACCCATTAGTTCTTTGCTAACCTGGTTTTCTCTCATAAATTCAGTTTATGTTTAAATCTGAAATTTATAAGTTCACTGTTTTGGAGTTCCGTTATTAATTTTCACCTATCGGTTCTTCAATTAACACTAATGTCAAGTAATGGTTGGCCAAACACAATACCAGCAAAATTAATATCAAAATAGAGAAATCAAAACCAAGAAATTCATGCTTATAAATCAACCAAGATTTAATCCACAAAAAAATTAACTAAAAGCTTCAATCCCAACCGTGAAGCTTTAAGGAAACTACTCACTCATGTTGGTATGAAGACCACATAAATCAAGATCAGCAAACAACATTGAAAGAGAAAATAAAGCAGATATAAAATAAATGGTTTTGGAATCTATGGTCGCGTCCCTGGCTCTGCATGCGTCTTGGTCAGCTCCCTGTGCGTTTCTCTCCCAGCTGGTGCATCATGCCTTCCCAGCTTCGTGCGTCTCCTGGCTGCATGGTGCATCCCTGCTGTTTATGCGTTAGCCTTCCCAGCAGCTGCGTCGTTTTGGTGGGTGCACTGTAGCTCCTCTGTTGGCCTCTGCGTGGTCTGTGTGTTTCTTTTTTTTTATATCACTGTAGCTCTCCTCAACTCACGTTCCCCTGGTGCGTGTTGGTGTCTGCCTCCTTTTATTTAATTCCTCTCTTGTGTAGTGCGTCTGGAGCTCCTCGTGGTGGGGTTGCTGTGCTTTTTGTTTAATCACTCCAGCTCTCCTTTTTTTCTTTCCAGCTATCCTTTTTCTGCTTTGGCATGGATTGTCTACTGGAGCTCCTTGTGGTGCGTTGATTTTGTGGGGTTTCTCCTCACTCACTTGCGTTTCTTGTTTCTTTCTTTTCTGCTTCTCCCTGAGGCATCGTTTTTGGGCTGCTCCTTGGCTATTGCCGTTTTCTCCTCGTCTGCCAAAGTCATATTCATTATCATTTTTTTTACAAATTAAACATAAACAACTATAAATGCATATTCAAGGGAACTAAACAAATTAATGGTAAAATTTGTATAAAACCCAATAATTAATCCAGAAATTAAGGGAAAAATGCTACTCATTCTAATGAGAAAATGCATTTAACATCTTTTGATGATCTCTTCATGTTCTCCATGTTCCTGGATCAATATCGTCCCTTCTGAATGTTCTTCTTCTTTACACCTGGAATCAGCTCCAAAAGTCTACTCTCTTAATTGATTTCCTCTTATGTCTTTTTGTAGTTAAGTTTCGAGTTTTAGGAGATACACAGGTGTGTACTAGGCCATATATAATCCAAATTTGCAAATTACATAGGATGAGGGACTTATAGGGGCTCAGACACAGTCGTGTATCTTTAATTTGCTTCAAAACTTTATTTTATGCTGTGTTTTCATCATAATTCTTCTCCTTTTGGCCCATGAAGGCAATTATTGCCTATAAATGCACTTGGAGTGAATTAAGTATCAAATATCAATATCAATAAAATACATCAAATATGGGTGTATAAAGATAGTCAAATATGCATCTATCACAAATGCTTTCTAATCCATTATGTGACAACTTTGTCCCTCAAACTAAGCTCTCAGCAAAATTCCATCAAATAGATTAAATACACTTCACTTAGTAATTTCATCAAACAATTTCTACTCACTCCTTTGAAGCATT
The DNA here is from genome assembly GCA_027563885.1 of Erythroxylum longipes. Lineage (NCBI taxonomy): Eukaryota > Viridiplantae > Streptophyta > Magnoliopsida > Malpighiales > Erythroxylaceae > Erythroxylum > Erythroxylum longipes. Next base: position 42,029,586 of record JAOQMS010000005.1, on the reverse strand, counting down.
TCATCAAACATGTGTCAAGCCATTTGGTTCCACGCTTTAAAAGCTTAGCTAACTCTATTTAAGAGGTTAAAAGTTCAAGAAAACTTGATGGAAACTTAAGAATAAATAGACAACCAAATCTAGACAAGAGAACTAGTAAAAGTCTCACTTTATTGTTTGAGAAATTTCATCAAAAAAGTTTTGGATATTTGGTTTTGTTACGTTTTTAGGTAGGAAATAACAAGGAATCAGCCATATATATATGTAAGAAACATGTATTGATGTCTTAAAACTATAGTTACATGAAATAAGGTCTTGAATAAGACAAAACAATCCTTTTTCCAGCTATGAATATACATATATATAACAACTTTGGATAAGTTCCAACAGTTTTTCCACCAACCATTATGACTTTTCATAGCTAAACTTATCCTAATTCATTATTGTAGATGACTGAAACAACATGAGTTGTTACTAACATTTAGGCTAGGATAAACAACTTACAACTAACTGAGCTAAGAAACCAATAATAATCGACACAACCTAAAGTGACAATCATCGAATAGCCGCCATTTTGTAACTATCATGACTAGGACTTGAAGTGAATTTTAGTTTGTCCTGAATATGAATTTTCAGCTGCCACAATGTCATGTTCATCTCAATTCTAAATGTGACTGCATTTCACCAAAATGGACAACTTAAACGCTTTTAAGTTTTTTGGTGAGTTAGCTATTTTTTTGAACTTTATTGCACCAATTCCTTGCCAAAATATGCCATCATTATGTTGTCAAAGTTAGGCAACACGTATATCTACTACACACTAAAACAAAGTTCTAAAAAACCTCCCTACTAAAAGAAAGTAGATGACCTAATCCATAACAATTACGCCAAATCTATCTAATATGTTTGTCCTTGGCTACTTGCTCCCAAAGTTGGACAATCCATCATCTTTTTCCTTGAAAAATCCTAACAAAAGTTCTTAAGTAAGTGCATATCAAAATGACATAGCTATGCACACATTTTGTTAAAATTTTGTGGTGGTAGCCCATCTAACCTATTTTAAGTCCTATCAAGCAACCCTCTTTACCATAAATAGAACAACCATGAATAGGACTACAAGTCCATTTATTGTCCCTTTTATACCATTAAAGAATGCTTGTAGAAGCCTCTTCCCAAATCCCTTCGTTGTGGAGCCATTAAGTTTACTCATCAAAGGACCCAGAAGAGGTGTCTTTTTCATCACCAACAAATTAACAACCAGTACTTCATTATTGTCCTCCTCCTTAGTTAGAAAGGTATTCAACTTTGTTTTCCTCAAACATTCTCTCATATAGTGTGATCCACTACATATGAAAATTTTATCTTTTTCTAATACAATTTTTAGAGGTTTGCACTTCTTATTTTTCTTAATAAAAGTCTCTCCAATATTTTTTCCATTCCCATTATGATTGGAAAGTATTTTCTAATCTTTATTTGATTGTAAGTCCACCAACCAATCAATAACAACAATGGCACTTAGGAGGTCTTAAACACCTTGCCTTTATAGTTAAATTTATGCCAAGATTGGAGTCCTGACAAAAACTTACCTATTGGGCTTAGCCTTCCCCCATATGGCCCCATTGTGAATAGCTTGTCCTCTTCCAACTTATTGCGAATATCTAGCATTAAAGAGCTTAATTCCTTCTCAAAATTTTGGATTATTCTATCATGTTCTAACTTTTTCAACGCTTCCTTCGCTACCCAAAAGGTTTTGCAAGACAAGAACTACTCCTTTAGTTCTTGCACTAGCACATCCTATATCTCAATTATTGGATATACCACATTTAGATCATTATCAATCTTTTCTTGCCACCATAACTTAGCATCACCAAATAAGTAAATACTATCCATCAACACTCTTTCTACTTATAGCACCTTTATCATAAGAAAATATTGCTCCATGTCCTATAGAAAATTCTCCAACTTCTTAGCATCTCAAACACCATCAAAATTCTTTTGTTTTAAGAATTTAATCTTTATCTAGCCTTCTTTATTGTACTGGATGTAATTTGTTTGAAGAAATACTAATGCATCCTCCATCAAAGACACCCTTCTATTTGACCTTCTCAAAATATCATCCAATAATTTATAGATGTATTCTAATGCCTTAGTCATATGATCTAACTAAGCAGCCATGATGAATCTTTATTATTCCAAGAGTAGCCCAAGAATTTGCTCCATCTAAATCATTCTTCCCTTAATTGCTTTATGTTTTTGCACATCATTTATCTCTCACACCCCTTTGAAACTTTGTCTTTGATATCAATTATTACGGGGGCATTTTGAGGCTTGATAAAAGCCTTCAAATTCCTTGTGTCACAACTTAGTCCATTAACTAAGTTCTCAACAAAATTCCACCAATTAGCTTAAGTGCACGTCACTTAATAATTTCATCAAGCAATTTCTAGGCACTCCTTTAAATCATTTCGTCAAATATGTGTTAAGCCATTTGGTTTCTAGACTTTAAGGGATTATTTAACTCTATTTGAGAAGTTAAAAGTTCAAGAACACTTATTGAAAATTAACAAAAAAAGGACAACCAAATATGGATAATATAATTAAAAGAAGTCACACTTTACTGTTTGAGACATTTCATCAAATAGATTTTAGACATTTGTTTTTGTGTCATTTTTGGGTATTAAATAATAAGGAATCAGATCATATATATGTAAGAAGCATTTATTGATTTCTTACAACTAAAGTTACATAAAATGAGGTCTAAAATAAGGCAAAAACCAACCATTTTCTAGCCACCAATATACATATATATAGCCAACTACTTTGGATAAGTTCTAGCAGTTATTTTGCCAACCATCATGACTTTTCATAGCTAAACTTATCCTAATTCATTTTTGCAGATATTCGAAACAACATGAATCTTCATTATATTCAAATTAGGACAAATAAACTACAACTAACAAAATTGATTAATCGACAATAACTAACATAACCCATCGTAACCATCCTATAATTCTAATTTTGTAACTGTCATAATCAAGAGCTGGAGTGAACTTTAGCTTGTCCCAAATATGAATTTTTAGCTACCAGTATCTCACAATCATCCTAATTCAGAATGTGATTACATTTCATCGAAATGGACATCTTATACTTTTTCTAGCTATTTTATAACTTAGCTAATTTTTTGGATTGATTTGGTGCACCAATTCCTTCCTAAAACATGCCACTATCATGATATCAAATTTAGGCTATATGTGTATCTATTTTTCATTTTCACCCCTAAAAGTTACTATTTATAAAACCATAATCTTCCTTTATTCTTTACTGTTGGTGACTCTAACTGGTCAACCATATATACCATTCAACTCCTCTCTTTGAGCCCATCATAACCATACCCATTTCACCTCATAATAACACCATAATAATCACAAAAATCAAGAAGAAAAACTCAAAATTTTGATTTGTCACCCTTAGTGAGTTTTTTCCACCACTACCACCGCCACCATGGGTCCCCCCTCGATGTTAGGAGAAAAAATTCCATGGTCTCATCATCAGTCACTTGTTATATCACTGCCAATTGATGAAAATAGAGATTAGGGCTCTAATATAATTTTTCTTCAATTCGTTGAGATTGGTTGAGAAACTGAGCTTCTTGTAATTATAATAGTTGTTCCACTCATCAAAAGCTTTCATTCGACATAAAAATCACTTAATTCTAACACTAAAATATTTTCCAATCACCAAAGGAATATTCCAATGATTGGAGGAGTATTTTGGTTGCCAGAAATAACATTCTGGCTATCTTTATGTGAATTTTCCAAAAAAAATTTAAAAAATTTATAAATTGTGCTATTCATTGTTTCTTGAAGAATAATATCAAAATTCTTAATAGTTTATGAATTAAAAATCAAATAAAGCTTATGCGAGAATAAGATCAAGGGCCAAATTGCATAATTGGACCATTCTAGTAAACCTAACGAGTCCTAGGTTGTTAATTACTCCCAAAAAATTGTAAATGATGTTGATTAGGATATTTACCTTCCTATTTTATAGGTTTAATAATAGTACGACCTATATTACAAGGTTAAGACAAATAAGTACATTAGTTAAATAAGTTCATATCCATCTACTGATACTGAATCCATAAATATTAAATACAGTTCTATACTGATATGAACAATGAAATGTTAAGGTATGATAGATGCCCTATCCGTAGGCATATTGATATGATATAATATATATTTATATGTACATAAGTACCTATAAGTTTTTACATGTACATATGTAATTCGTATAGCTATTATTGTGATGTTTATATGAATATTCTCATGATATATAAGTATATGCATATTGGTTTGGTACCTACGATATACTAGATGAATTTAAGGTGGACCTCACATGAATGAGTGCTTGTTTTATGAAATTGCATGATTGATATTAAGATTGTGTGTTTGCATGTTTAATTGTGGTTGTTGAGAAGGAAAAATCTATAGGACATGCCACCTAATGGGTATGCATCAAGACTATATGCGCATTTTTAATTATAAGAGATGATTGTGATGTGATATTGAGATGTGATATGAACTAATCCTAGTTAATGTTTGGCTCTCAATCGAGTCTTTATTTGATAAGTATATTATTGATGTGATTGTGAATTTGGGCATATTAAGTAAGGGTTGGTTTGTTGGTGATGCTTGGCTCTATACAGGCCCTTTGGACTAAGAGAGCCATATAACTATATGAGTAAACGTGTACGGCTAGACTATTGGTGATGCTTAGCTCCACGCAACCATTCAAGGTGTAGTATTATAAGGATTTGCCCTTCGATACTATGGTCCTATAGTTATTTTTTCTCCACAGTTTATTTTGCATTGCATGTAATTTTTCATGCTCTATATACATATGTTTATACTATTATAAACTGTAGAATATGTGAGCATGCCATTGGGTGCTATAGGATGATATGGACTTACTCAGTTAGGTTTTAATCCCCTTAACTCTATTTTTTCCATTTAGCTACATAAACTGCACAGTATTAACTCCAAGGAGTGTTGGTTGCAGTATATCTACCACTACATATGCTTTTGATTTTTCTTCACTTGTACTTATACTCTAGCGTCTACAATGATATATTTTAATATGTTAAAAAATTTTATTCTAATACACGCTAACATTATTGTACTTTACTGTGTTTGTACTTATATGTTCCTATTTGGTTATTTATTTTTAGTATTTGGTATTTATTTATATCAAGTAGTCAGACTTATGTGTGATCTTAGGGCTTTAGTTTTTAAGTTTCACATATTAGTCACATACCTATTTAGGTTGTGACAAAGTTAGTATTAGAGCCTATATTAAAATTTTAAAGCCTAGGGCATTGTTCTACTTATTACTACGGGTATATAAAAATTTAATCCCTCTTAAATATACCTTTCTAACATAGAATTCTCATATATTCTAATTAGTGGTACTAACCATTCCTTTGCTTCTTTTATTAGCATGAACAAATATGTGTGATTTATTGCCTGACTTGATCAAGAGGTCTATGATAAAGCCTCGATGCAAAATGAGGTGCTTGCCCCCACTACCTCAACTAAAAGACGTGGTAGGCGCAGAATGACTAGGTCTCAAGAGGCATTTATAGAAGAGCCAAAGGCATCATATGAAGTTATTGAGGTTCCTGCATTTGACATGAAAGTGATTCTAGTATGAACAGAAGCTAACAATGCCATGTTATTTGATGATAATAATGTAATAGATGATGATGATGTAGTGACAATAACAAAAAGCCACACCACTAATTATACCCCAAAAGTAAGAGAGATAGGATATGCAACTATCAATGATGTATTCAAGGTCTTTTCCCTAGAGTTTGATGGGAACAAAGCTAAAAAGCTATTGATTTCTTTGATGAGGTGAATATATGAGCAGGAGGTTGCACTGTTCTGATATCCAACTGGTGGATCTAGTGGAGATATCTTTATAGGGAGTGGCCAAAGATTGGTATCAAGGCCACATCTTTCCATACTTAGGTGTAGTAACCTAGTCATAATTTAGGGAGAGGTTTATGGACTATTTCATCTCCCTCATATCTCGAGAGGCACTTAGGTCAAAGTTCCTTATTCTACATTAGAGAGATAAGATGATTGTTGATGAGCACATCACTGACTTCATTTGATTGAGTCAATACGCCCTAAAGATTGTTTCAGATGAGTTAACAAGAAAAAACCAATATGTATTAAGGTTGGGGCCCCTTTTATTCAGTATGACTGTAAATTGTTGGGAGAAGTTCTCTACTCAAGTGTATATGGCCAAGCAGTTGGAAAGCATCCTTGTGGAGTAGGATGTTGTATTTATTAGAGAGTAGAGTAGGAGGTATTCAACATAGCCCCTCAGTTTTCAACAACAATAGCAATAACAATCCAACTTTTCTCTACGGTACAGTCAAAGTGGGGGCTCTCAACAGAGGGCTATTCAAGTACATGACAAGTTGAGATTTGGCCATAGACATTTGGGAGGATTTAGGTTTGCGACTGGAGTAAGTATTAACAGTAACAAACAGAGCTCTAAATGTAATAGTTCAAGTTAAGCATACTCCATTTGCTAGCAGTATAGTAGGGCACACTGAGACCGATGTTATATACCACGAAGAGGTTGCTATAGATGTGACCAATATGGGCATTTGATCAGGGGATGATAAGCAATAGGACATTAATAGTCCTCTTCTAGTATGATGCAACCTCTATTTTAGTAACTATAAGGGGGACCATAGTTTGTTGCCCAATAGGGGTGAGGTTTTGGAGGGAGGTATTAAAAAGGTTGATTTAAAGGCTACAGTCAGGGATAATTCTCTAGCTCTATACATGTAGGTTATGTTCAAGTCAGGATGTTCACCCTCATCTCTTAAGATGCAGAAGCTTCAAATGTAGTGGTATCTGGTATTCTTCTCTTTTTTGGATTAAAAGCTAGAGTTCTAATAGATCTGGGAGAGATTAAATCTTTTATTATCCACTAACTTTGCTATGAGACTAGAAGTAGTACCGAATAGGATGGAACAATACTTATCTATATTTACACCTCTTAGTGATGCTTTAGAAGTGGATTTAATTTACTATTTGTTTGCTGTAAAGATGATGGTAAGATATTGTCAACAAATCTTATAGTGCTATCAGTTATGGATTTTAATGTAATATTAGGGATCGACTGACTATTCAATCATTAAGCCACCTTGGATTTTAGAGAGAAGAAAGTGGTGTTTTGAATTCTAGATAAGATAGAGTTTACCTTTAAGGGAGATAAGAGGACCATTTCATCCAACATAGTTTTGGTGTTAGTGGCCAACAGCCTACTCATATTGGAATGTTAAGAGTCCTTAACCTTAGTCAGGGATACCTCTGTAGAAATTAATAGCCTCCAAAGTGTTCCAGTAGTTTAGAAGTTTCCAGATGTATTTCATAAAGAGTTATCAGGGCTACCTCTAGAGAGAAATATCAAGTTTTACATTAATATAGTATTTAGTACAACTCTAATTTCTGCACTTCCATATAGAATGACATAAGTGGAGTTTAAAAAATTAAAAAGACAATTTTAGGATTTATTAGATAAGGGCTTCATCAAGCATAATACATCACCATGGGATGCACCAGTACTATTTGTAAAGATAAAGGATAGTTCTCTTTGGTTGTAAGTTGACTACAAGCAGTTAAGTAAGGACACCATTTGCAACAAGTATCCACTACCTCGAAGTGACGATCTATTTGATCAAATTTAGGGTGCTAGGTATTTTTCTAAGATCTAGCTAAGGTTTGAATATCCTCATTTGAGGATCAGAGGAGAGGATATCTATATAAAACTATGTTCAGGACTAAAAAAACCATTATGAATTCCTAGGGATATCATTTCGCGTTACCAATTCTCTACACTTTCATAGATCTAACAAATAGAGTGTTCAAACCATTCTTAGATAGGTTCATGATTGTCTTTATCAACAACATTTTGGTGTACTTATGAGCGAATAAGGAGCACGGCCAACAATTAAGAGTGGTGTTGAAACACTTCAAGAATATCAGTTTTATGTTAAGTTCTCAAAATGTGAATTTTGGCTTAAGAGTGTCACATTCTTAGGACACGTGGCATCTTAGAAGGGGATACAAATGGATTTGAAAAAGGAAGAAGCTATAACAAATTGATAAATACCAAAGATAGTGACAAAAGTGTAAAGCTTTCTAGCATTGAAAGGCTATTGTCAAAGATTTGTCGAACCCTTTTCGAAGATAGCAACCCTATTGATATGTCTGGCATAAAAGAACGTCCAATTCATTTTTTCTAATTTCTGTGAGGAGAGATTTCAAAAGTTGAAAGAGTGTCTAACTACAGCTCTAGTCCTGACTTCATCAAACGTTGAGGATTTCAATTTTACTGTGATGTTTTGTGAGTTAGCCTAAGCTGCATGTTAATGTAGAATGGGAGGGTGATTTCTTCTACTTCCAGTTAATTGAAAGAGTATGAACATAATTACCGTACTCATGATTTAAAGAAAGTGGCAATGATCTTTTCCTTAAATATTTGGAGACATTATCTATATAGTGAGACTTGTGAAATTTACACAGATTACAAGATTCTAAAATATATATTTTAGTAGAAGGACTTAAATCTAAGGTAAAGAAGATGGACGGAACTACTAAAAGGTTATGAATACATGATTTAGTATCTTCCTTGAAAGGTAAATGTCGTAACAAATACATTATTCAAAAAGTCCTTGGGTAATTTGGAACATATCGTAGTAGAGAGGAAAGTTTTGACCAAGGAGTCACATGATTTGTTCGATCAAGGCACTCAAATTTAGATTTCATATTCAAAAAAAGTACTAATTACGAGCATTAGAGTACAATTTGTATTGTTAGACAAGATGAAGGTCACGTAAGGCCAAGACCTAAGCTTCAAAGCTTATGTATGAAGTTTAAGAAGGATTCCATATGGAATTTGATATCAATAAGGGGATTAATGCTAAGGATGAATGGGAGACTAATAGTTCCAGATGTAGGGAACTTGAAGGAGAAGATTTTAAAGGAAGGCATTTTGTGGTGTACAATGCACATTAGATTTCCACCAAGATATATCATAAAATTAAAGATAAGTATTAGTAAGATGGTATAAAAAAGGATGTAGCTTAATAAATATCTAAGTGCTTAAGTTTCCAATAAGCAAAAGTTGAGCATCAAAGCCCCTTAGGTAAGCTACAACCATTACCAATTCCTGAAAGAAAATGGGAAAGATCACAATGGATTTTGTGGTTAGCCTACCTTATATAAGGACTCAATGTGATTTAATTTGGGTGATCTTAGAAAGGCTAAAAAATCAACCTATTTCTTATCCATAAAAAACACTTAGTCAATGTCCAAGCTTATGCAAGTATTTATTGAGAGGACGGTGTGTCTTTACGAGGTGCCATTATTGAAAGTTTTTAACTAAGGATAGCAACTGACATCTCTATTCTAAATAAAATTATAAGAAACATTAGGCACTATATTAGATTTTAAAACAACATTCCATCCTCAAACTTATGGGCAATCTGAGAGGATGGTTCAGAACTTAAAAGATATGTTAAGGATGTGTGCGATGGACTTTAGTAGTAGTTGGGATTTGCACTTGCGTCTATTTGAGTTCACTTATAATAAAAGTTACTTCAATAGCACTAAGATGGCACTTTATAAGGCATTGTACGAAAGAATTTGCACATTATCTATGTGTTGGGAGGAGGTAGGTAGAGGCAGTTGAAGGACCTAGAACTAGTCAAGATCACATCTGAGAGGATCCCATTGATTAAGCAGGGACTAGAGATAACGTTCAATAAAAAAGAAGAGTTATGTAGACTTAAAGCACAAGGAGGTAGAATTTTAAGTCGAGGATTTCATATTTCTAAAGGTATCTTCGATGAAGGGTGTGATGAGGTTTGGAAACAAAGGAAAATTGTCTTCAAGATATATTAAACCTTACATAATTATAGATAGAGTTAGAAATATGGCATACCGATGTTGATACCTCAGGATATATTGCAAGTCCAACCAGTATTCATCATTTTTATGCTTCGTAAGTACATTTTAAATCCTTCTCATGTACACCAGTAGCAGAGTATAGAGGTGAACAAGAACTTAACCTACAAAGAGGATCCAGTAGCTATTTTGTATTCTAAAATGCACTAGTTACGTCAAAACAAATCTATATGGTTAAGGTTATGTGTGTGTGTGTGTGTGTGTGTGTGTGTGTGTGTGTGTGTGTGTGTGTACATATATATACATATCTTCCACCCTTATCATTTCTATTTTTCATTTTCACCCCTAATGGTTACTATTAACAAAACCATCCTCTTCATCTATTCTTCACAGTTAGTGACTTTAACCAGCTAACCATATATATCAATTACTCCTCTCTTTGAGCTCGCCACAATCATACCTATTTTACCTTATAAAAATGTCAAAATCATTATAAAAATTAATAAGAAAAATTAAATAAAAACCTAAATCTTGGATCTTTTGCCTTCAATAAGTGTTTTTGAACACCACCACCTACATCAGACTCCCCTCAATCTCAAGAGAAAAAGCCCTATGGTCTTATCACCGGTCACTGTCTATATCGCTACTAATTGACAAAAATTAAGATTAGGACTTTGAAATGAGTTTTCTTCAATTCATTGAGATTGATTAAGAATTTGAGTTTCTTGCAATTATAAAAGTTGTTATACTCATCAAGATTTTTCATTTAGTATAAAAGTGTTAACACTTTTATATATACATATACTTCCACCCTCATCATATCTATTTTTCGTTTTCACCCCTAATGGTTACTATTAATCAAACCATCCTCTTTATCTATTCTTCACAATCAGTGAAGAATATATATATATATATACTTCCACCCTTATCATTTCTATTTTTCGTTTTCACCCCTAATGGTTACTATTAACAAAACCATCCTCTTTATCTATTCTTCACAGTCAGTGACTTTGACCTACTAACCATATATATCTATTAACTCCTCTCTTTGAGTTTGTCACAATGATACCTATTTTACCTCATAACAATGTCAAAATTATTATAAAAATTAATAAGAAAAATTAGAGAAAACCCAAATCTTGGATCTTTCGCCTTCGATAAGTGTTATTTAACACCACCACCTACATCAGACTCCCCTCAATGTCAAGAGAAAAATCCCTATGGTTTTATCACCGGTCACTGTCTATATCATTGCCAACTGACAAAAATTAAGATTAGGGCTTTGAAATGATTTTTATTCAATTCATTGAGTTGGTTAAGAATTTGAGTTTCTTGCAGTTATAAAAGTTATTATACTCATCAAGATTTTTTATTTAGTATAAAAGTGTTTAAATTCTAAGATTGAAATTTTTTTTGTCACTCGAGGGGTATTCTAATGACTAGAGGAATATTTCAGTAGTCGGAGATACTTTTCCAGTAACTTTTAGTGAATTTTTCAGAAAGGTTTTGAAAAATCCTATAAATTGTGTTGATCAATTTTCCTTTATGAACGATAGTAAAATTCTTAACAATTTGTGAATCAAAAATCATATAAAGTTTAGGCAAGAATAGGATAAACGCCTAAATTATATAATTAGACCATCCTAGCAAACCTAATGAATCCTAGGTTGTTCAATTAAGTCTGACAACTTGTAAATGAGATTGATTAAGACATTTTCCTTCCTATTTTATAGGAACATCAAGAGTGAGACCCACATTGTAAGGTTCAAATAGACAAACACTTCAATCAGGTAAGTTCATAACTATCTATTGACACCGAATTCATACCAGCTACTAAGTATGGTTCTATACTAATATTAATGATGATGTATTAAGTTAGGATAAATGCCTCATCCTTAGGCATATGGACATGATATAATATATATTTATACATATATATTTATATATATAAGTACCTATAAGTATATGCATGTACATTTGTAATTTGTGTACCCATTATCGTCATTCCTATGCCAATATTATCATGATATGTATGTCTATTCATATAGGTTCGGGTACCTATGACATACTGCATGTATTTATGATGATCCCTTTTGGACCCCGTTTTCGAAGTCCAACTTGCATGCGGAATATCTTAATACGTGAGTTTATCTCATAAAGAAAACACCTTGACCATTATCGGATTATCTTCTTTTCTCTGATACCACAAGATGTCGCGTACTTATAACACACATTCATC